>VYZM01011196.1:569376-585552 GCA_013398915.1 Dromas ardeola | reverse complement strand
AAAAAAAAAAGAAAAGAAAGATGCAGGAAATGAAACCCAAACATGAATAAATCTCAGTGGAGAAAATGTTAGTGGGTTTTACCTAAAGCACAAGACAGGACTGCAAAACACATATTTAGACTCGGTTTCACGAGACCCCTTCTGCATAGTCATCGCTCTAAAATTGCCACAATTGCTCAGTACAAACAGCATTTTTTTCCTCATTCTGATCTGGTGTCTGTACAAATCTGGCTTGGTTTTTGGTTTATCTTTATTATTTTTGTTGCCTGTTCCCAGCTATTTCTATTTTTATGGTGTAGTATTTTGTCTATATGGAATGAAATACAGATGTGTTCATGAAATTGTATAGCAGATGGAATTACAGGTTGGAGTTGATATGAAAAAAAAAAATCTAACAATGAGAAAAATATCTATATGAAAAGTATGCTTCCAAAGTGTGTGTTTGAATTTGAGCATTTTGTCATTCTACTGAGCTTTTTGAAAGGTTTCTTTTGAAATAATGAGACTTTATGAAGGTTGAGGGTTTTGAGATACCAAAAAGCACAATTATCGTTAAACTGTTATAATTTAATTGAGGTTCCATTATGCTATTTCATTCTTTGCCTATCTGAACATTATAAACCCAAAATTTTGACACGAAATACATAATACTTTATATCTGTTCATTAATCATCTTGCATTAGGCAAAAGGGAGAGATGCAGCTGTTTCATTTCTGCTCAGAAATCATGCAGAATTCCTGGCCTTATTTGTTCTTTATTTGTTTTAAGAATAGGATTGAATTTTGCACTTAGTGGTTATTCTCTTTGAGACCTACTGTAAAGTCAAAAAGGTTTCCTTTTAACTGAGTGACAAAGAGTCTATCCAGTAAATGGAAGAGACAGCTTGGTTTTTATCACATCTGCAGTGAAATGTGGTTTTGGAAGGACTAGGTCGTTGAAATCACTTGTGGATCTGATTTGGTCACGCTGATAAATGTTAACGAGGGGGCAGGTTTATCCTTGTTGCACTCCGCAGCTACAGGCACAGGTACTGGATAAAGCAAGTGTCCGAAGTAGCCTTAACGGTGTCCTCAGATGTTCAGAGGGCTGGTGGGTTGTTTGATGAAATGGGAAAGTCTTAAGCATTTATTTTTCTTCATCTCTTTGTCTGAAAGGAGCTCAGATTTTCTTTCCTTACTCTCACAAGTATTTCCACTGATGCTAATGGAATGTTTTTGGCTTTGTTCATGGAAGCATTTTCTTGTCACATCTTCTGGTTTCTTTTTACTGTGGTTGTATCACGATGATTTGCTAATGCTGACTTTGAGGTTTTATGTCCTTCTGTAGCATCAGGTCTGCTTTACTGAGAAGCTCTGTCTGTCTCTTCCATCATCCAATATCTCTGTGGAGGAAGGAGTGTTTCTTCTAGCTTCATGACCACTGCTGTGCTCTCTGCTCTTTTCGAGGTGGTAAGACTGTCCATTTCTATAAAGGTCCCGTTTATTTCGGCAGCTGTATCATGAGCAAAGTTTTCCTCTTACTTCAACTATGTAAATGCAGGAGAGCTTTACCAGCTTCAGTGGGGCTGACTCAACATTTATCCTGGCATAGAGTAGCATCATGCACTGGTGAGAGGGGTGTGCTGTTTGAGCGGGAGTTGCCTCTCTGTTGACTGTTGCATGACAGATGGGTTATAACAAGTGAATATAATAGCATTGGGAATGTCTTCTGCTGTCTCACTTATTAAAGAGAAGATTTGGGTAAAGCATTGAGCAGGTTCGGCAACGGAGCCCTTACAGAAACCAAGACTCATTTGGTTTGGATCAAGGGTATCCTGAGATCCTTTAGGCAGCAAAGCACTGAAAGACACTTTCACCTCTGCGACTCTGTTTTGTTTTCTCTCAGTTTTTTCCTAAGATTTGGAGACACAGAGCCCTGCAGAGAGTCAGAGCTGGCTAAATCACGGCTCAGGTCAAGTCAAGATGGTTGGCAGCAGGTGAGGGAGATGTCCATGCTTTTAAGATGCAGACTTGTGTCTGAGGTGTGAGGGTGAAACCATGGTTTGAGGACTTCTGGGTCCCATAATGGCTGTATGGTTGGGCATCAGGACACGCCCAGACTCATATGCTGAAGGGGAGACCAGTGCACCATTAGAAGACCCTTCAAAACATATCAGAGCTTAAAATATATATAAAATGTCCTGCAATTTTAGCCTATTGAAATCCTTCTCTGAAATATGGACTTACTTAACAAAGGGGCTAAGGACTTACTGGCTGAGGTAGCAACTGCGTATGGCTATTGCACTGACAGGAAAAGGTGGTTGTTCAAACAAGTGATGGATCATTTGAAACCTGAAGAGAATTAGCCTGGAATCACCAAAGTGGTCATGCCACCCAGCCCACAGTCCTGCCTGACCATAACCTTGACTGGATGTACAAGGAGGAGGTGTAAGGCTGGTAGATGCTTAAAGGATAATCTTCCCCCTACTCAGTGGGCCTGTCCCATCTCTGAGGCTGGCTTGAGTTGCAAACATGTACCTTGAATTACTTTTCTGAAGTGATAATGACATTAGCTGTGAGGACGCTCAGCTCTTCTTAGTGCCAGTCCCTCTTTGGATCATTAGCTCAACTCCGATGACATCATTTGGCAGTGAATTTCTTACAGATCTGCCTGGGCACCAGATGAGCGTTATGCTCCCCAGCCAAATTCAGTCTTCAAGACAAAAAAACAAACTACCTTGCTGGTGGACCTGCTTGGGATCTCATCTCATGATCTAGGATGCTCATTGTATACCACTGAAATGCAGGGCAAGGGGTTGAATAACGTTTGGATGGACTCTGAAGATGTAAAAGCTCTAGACTCAATATGAGCCACAGATTATTATCCCATTGCTCTTGGGCTCCTTGTCTACATCCACACTAATAAATTAAAAAGTACAGGACCTTGGTAGAGGCACTGGCACTCAGCTGTCAATATTGTTCAATTGTATGTCAGGTTCTTGGCACAGTTTTGGTTGGGGACAGCTAGCATTGACCCAAACAATCCCCTGCCTGAGGATTTAGCAGGGGGTCTGGAGACAAGAGGTGTTTTGGTTGTGGGCACCCTGTCTTGGAGGCTAAGGGAGACTCCCACAGGGAGAAAGAATGGGCCCTGGCAGTGTTTTGTCTGTTAGAGGTATAATTAACATGAACCTCACCAGCTGCGAGTTAAACGGCATGACAAGCCATGGTGCAATAGTCAAGAGGAGGTAGTATTAGACTAGACCTGCAGCCAAGTCCCTGCTTAATGAGAGAGACAAGGTCTGAGGGAGAGATCATATCTTTTACTAGAAATATATATTTTATTATTAAAATATCTCCCCCTTTAAACCATGTCTCTTGTATTACCTTAGACTATGCCAGCGACCAAAATGTGACTCGGAAGGGTTTAGAAATGTCTATCAATGGATTTTGTCTCAGCATCATCATTCTAGCATTAACAAACTTTTGTGGCCCTTTAAATCCTTGTGGCCTGCACCCTGTTCTTATCCCAGGGTACACACCAAAGCAAGAGACTTCAACTTTGCAAGGTGCCAAAGGTTTCTTATTAAGTCCAAAAATACCATCCCTGCTTTCCGTGGAGCTGAGAGGATCAGTATGTTCCAGGAAGAGCCCAGAATTTTTTTGCTCCATGCCTTCCCTTTTTTATCCTGCCAACAGAGCCTCGAGGACAGCATATGGCCTTATTACACTTGCTTTTTAAAAAAAAAAAAAAATTCAGACTCCACAGTGCTGCATGAGCTTTAATGGTGTAAAATGTGCTGTGTTTATGTGCTTTTCCCTCCGACAAGCAAGATATTTCTGCAGAAATCAGCAGCTTCAGAGCTGGCTGCATTTTCTTGCAACAATTCCTTATTTTTTCAGGCTAGGGTAATGATTGCTTCCCCCCAGTCCAAGACTGACTTAAAATGTAATTGTTTGCCTTCTTCCCCAAATCCTTCCTCAGCTCCAATGCTCACTAGAAACTCAGCCTTGGGCTTTCTCAAAACTCATAGCCAAGAGCACTGAAAAAATTTGCATCAGGTGAGCCCCGGGGAAGTGTTCGGCATGGCAACTTGAGTTTGGGTTAAGAGTTCACAGATTTGGTAAAGCAGATGGCTGCACATCTCTCTGGATCAATTGTATTTCCTCGCTCCATCAGGTCCTGTATTTGGTGCATCAGATGCTTTTGCATTATTACTTTTTTTCTATAAATATGAAACTTTTTTATGGGAGAAAACAAAAGCATTTGCCTATTCTTACATCATGACACAAGCAACCTTGATCCATATCAGCCAAATACAGGTAATTCAAGCAGCGGAGATCACCCATAACACTTCATTGGAGCAGTACATTCCTTTCTCATCGCTACTCTGACACAAACCTTTCAGTCATGACTTTCCCCACCTCGAACCATTTGGCTGAAATTGCCAATGGAGATGTTCCTTGGAGCCCACTGTTGCTTCAGCCTTCGTGATGGGATATTGGGACATTGGACAAAAATTCTTTAGCTCTGCTGTTCCATCCATCAGCATTGCAACTTCCAACCTACTTTCTTTGAGATACGTTTGATGTACCAGGTAACTGAAGAAACGATTCTCTGCTCACCTCTCATTTGGTCTAATCTGAAAAACTGTTTAAGCAATGACTAAGGTCTAGTTCCATGGCTACCTCCATAGTTTATTTTGTTACTCGAGGAGTTCCAGAAGATACGTCCTTCAAACTTGCAAGTTTTAGCAGCCCAGTGTGCACTCAGAGGTTCTTCCCCTAGCTGTGTCCAGGCTGTGTTATCACGGTAGGATCTTAGGTTGCTTGCTTTTGTGGGCACTAAGAAGGACACTATAAGAATACCCCGCCATTTTAGTTCTTTGAAAATTTGTCTTAGCAGCAGTAACGTAAGCTTTTAGTACATGGTTTATTTACTATTCTTTATTAAGGTATCTTTCGTCTCCATCACCATGACAATTAGTCACCCCTCTGTACCTTACGTGGATACATGTGAGGCAAGACGTTGGTACCCAATCATTCTCCCAGAGCAATTTTATTTCTTCCCCTTGCTCTCTAGCAAGAACTGAAAAGGTCTCCCACAGAGCTCCAGCGGGAATCTCTGAAGTTTTAAGATTTTGACTGAGACTCCACTAGAAATAGGATCTCTTCCATGTAAGTGATTCTTGGTCCTTGAGCTTTCTGTTTGCTCCAAAACATTCTGTCTGCTTTGGGAGGCAAAAAAAAAAGACACAAAAATCAATAACTTTGCAATCTAAGGTGATATTCATCTCACCTGACTTCAGACATCTACAGTGTGGATGCCCTGCATGAATAGATTAATGAATGGAGGCCACTTTTACAGCCAATAGAAATGATTATGCGCCTCTGGGATGTAATTCCTGTCACCATAAAGCAGCTGCCCGCACTTTGTCAGATAAATCAGGTCCTAGAAATGTCTGTGTCTGTCTTGACTTTAGAAGAAGTCCAAGATACTTACTTGAATACAAGCATCAATCTCTGTTCAGATAATGAGGTTCCCACTGTCTCAAGACCAAAATCAATTTTTAAAGTGTACTCTGCAGACTGCTTACCTGTCAAGGTGATCTTCTGTTTCTTACACACTTTATGGGCGTGGAAGGAAAAGAACTTCTCGCATTCAACATTATGAGTCAAGTTGGTGACATTACAGTTTCTATTTCTGCAAAACATCTCACTGGAACCTTTATGGCCAGTTTAGACCTTATTTGTAGGGTAGCACTTCCAAACAATCTAGTTTTCATCTTCTTCCCCAACTCAGGGTTTCAGTAGAGAAGCGTCACCTGCTGAAACTCTAGTCATTTCAGTCTTGGTCATCTATCTTGGTCATAGTCTCACCAGACTTGGTCGTAGTCAATTTTGCTTAACTTGTTAATTCAGATAAACTGGCAGCACAAGGTAGCAGAGCCTTAAACAGCTAAGATCAGCTTGCTAAGCCCCTCCAAAGGGGCACTGTAAGGTCCTTCAACCCCTTTTCCAGAATTTTACTGCACCATATAACAACAATTCAAAGGGGTGAACTGCAATGTCTGCTGCCCTACAGTTGGAGAGGAAATCTTTCAGTGTACCTATCCCTATTGCACAAAACTGACATCTTTTTCTGGCAGAACAAATGGCATTGTTTGTTCTCATCTTCCAGAGGTTTTCGTGGAGTAACATCAAGGATCCAGTGCTGAGACATTCCCTGTGTGTTCCATAAAGCACAGATCTTGCAGATTTCTTTGTAGACATCTTTCTGGAAACTGGACGCTGTGAGCTGCTGCAGCAATCAGTGTCCTCGTGTGACCCAACGAGCACAATGCATTCAGTTTCCAAAACCACTGTCTGAGGCTGCAGTCAAAGGCACAGGTGACACACAGGTGACCCAACTGGGAAAAGAAACTACAGGTGCGTTTAGATGAGAGGAGCTGTTCTGACACCTGCTGTGGAAAAGAAGCTGTGATGCCTTGGCATGAAATGAAGGAACTAAAAATTAAAATTGCTGTTACTCCAAGGTGGATTGATGAGTTCAAGATGGAATAGAACAGCATTGAAATGTGTCAGTGCTTTAGAAAATCTAAAGCTCCACAAATTTTTAAGAGCTTGGAAAGAATGAATATTGCTGGTAAGATTCACTTTATCTCACTTAGATAACTAAAAGTTATCTAACTTAGATAACTAAAAGTTAACTCTCCAAACTCAAGTTAGTGCTGCTCAACTTTCTTTTTGATTCTCAGAGAATAATACTCACCTCCCCCAGCAGAGATATCTAAAGTAGGAGAGATGAATCAGTCTCTGGAAATGCCTATTTCTCTCCACTGACGACAAAAGGAGCCAAGGGTGATTTTCTAATACAATGTGGAGATCACAAGCTATTTTCAGTAGTCATGCAGCAAAATTCTTCTGTGTAAGAATGAGGCAACATTCCTGCTGTCCTTCTTCCATCCACGATTCATCAGAGAAGTTCAGACATTATCATCCAAGGGGCAAAACCACTGTAGAGGGTAGATATCTTTGTTGTATCCTAGAATAATGAAGCCTGCTCCTCTCAACTAGCCTCACAGTCTCGCATCCCAAAGCTTTACATAGTCTAATTTTAAGCAACTTGGCTTATCAGATTTTGACCACTTCTTTTCTAGCTCGGGAGCTTGTGCTTTAAGTATCTGAGTATTTTCTGGGTAGGCAGTAAGGAAGTCTTCATGGACATTCTGACTTTTCGACCTTTTTGGGTTAGGCTTGTGGTTCACTGTCTTGCTGTTGCTTAGAGTTTGGGAGAAGCGGTGCTTTTCCTTTTATAAGGATATTTGTTGTTGAGTTTCTCGCTGTCTTTTAAATTGATTTTTCTTTAGAATAATGATCATGACTGAATTAATGCCTCTTGCAGTGAGGCAGCACACCTAGCACATACCTCCGAACTTCGACTGCTTTTCTACTGACTCATCAAGCTTTGAGACAAATGCCTCATTTAATGAAAGCCCAGGGTAGAGGAGCACTGTGATGAGAATGTGTCTAATCCAAAAAGAAGGTAGTTTTTAAAAATAAGACAATCAAGATGCAGTGGCAGGTTTGCCATGTGAAGGAGCTTCTCAGGCCAAGATCAAGGTGTGCTGTGAGAGGTATGTGTTCCTACATGGAGGGGCTTTGCAATGAGGAGCTGAGGAGCAATGGTGGAGCTGACTGCAGGAGCCAAGCCTGATGGGACGATGTAGAGTCTGACAGAACGAATGTGTGTCTGCTGATACAACCAAGAGCATCCCACTCTTGTGCTGGACTCGTGCTGTTTCTTACAGTCTCACAAGTGTTCGGCATAAAATCTAAAGGGAGGCAGGGATGGAAGACCTTGAAAAAAACATTTGTCTCTATCTCCATTGAGCTCATAATGTTCATCCAACCTCCTCCAGCTTCTGTCTGGGGCATCATTTAGCTGAAGATCGAGGATGAAACTTTCAAAATACAAGGTTTTTTCTTTTAATATAAAATGTTCCTTCCAAGTAAATCTGCAGCCTTTCCCACCTGAGTATCATATATTTACTTATGTAGCTGTTTGGAGTGGGGAGAGAGGTTGAAAGAGGGATTAATCCCATTTAACTTTTACTCGCTAAAAGTTAAAATGCCTGGTCTAAACTCTTTGTATCCCCTTCCTCTGCCATCAGTGGAAGGAGACAGGCAGCTTTGGAGAGGAATGCATCCCACATATCTCATACCCCTTTTTGGGGTCTAACTTTCTGGTGAGTAACTCGAACTCAGATGAAACTCACCCTATTTATCTGAGTAAAGGCCACTTGAGGAGGTAGAAATTGCAGAATCAAGCACTAAATAAATTCCTGAAATACTCTTCAAGGGACAGGGACATTTCTGCTGTAAGCCTGTATTTGAGGTGGTTATGAAGTCAGCTGGATACCTCTTCTTGGACCTGTGATGTAACCTGCAGCTTCAGGTCTTCCTGAGTGTTTTCTGATTCCTGTGTTGTCTTGCTTAGATAAAAATCTAGTTGGTTATAAAGTAAACTCAATGTGTTTCATGAAATTAGCAAGTTACCATCATGCTTCTACTATTTTAAAGCTTGTTTAACTCCGAAAAGTCAAAGCTGGTTGCAGTAAACCATCAAGTGTCTAGGGCATCAAGTGTGTGTCTAGGGCATGTGATAGGCTGGACAGAGAGATGTACAAAGACCGGGGAGATGTATATTAGTGTGCCACCAGTGACAGACCAGCAGCAAAGTGGTGGTTCCTCTCTGAGCACTGGGATGGTTTGCTGTACTTTCAGAGTAGACACAAGTATAAAGTCGAGGGACCTCAGCTGCTCTCATCCAGCCCACAGAGACAGAGCAGTCGGGTATTCGGGCAATTCTGGATTAAATCCATTGAATCAAGGGGCTGAATTTGGTTTTGCCCCAGCGATTTCCTGAATTGCCTGCTTTGCGGAATATTCTACGTGCCTGCTTGCCGAGCTGTGAAGTTGGTTTTTTTGGGGTAGGAGCTGAGCATCTTCCTTGAGTTAGTTCCACGCGGTGGGTTATTGCCAGGGCTGCAGTCATTTGCATCTCATCTTGATAATTTCAAAAAAGAAAGAGCCCCTTCCGAATCCATCTGTGGCTTGGAGTCACGGAGCCAGTACGGATGATCCTTCTTTAAGGAACTCATCCATGCAAAAAGTCGATGATTTATAATGTTAAATGCACAAACTCAAATCCCAGCTGCAGAAAGCCAAAGACCAGTTTGCCCGACCAGCAACTGGTGGGTGAGGGAGAGAAGCAGCAGTTTGATGACACAAAATCACCTGTGAACTCCAGGAGCTCAGTGGGGTGGCAGAATGCCATGACTCAAACACACAGTCGCGTCCCTCATAGAACGGTTTTTACATTTCTTTAAATGTCGGGGTTTCGACAAAGTTTTCATGCTTTTTCTTAAGGCAAAAGTACGTGCTTGTGAAATTGTGAAATTGATGTGTTATTTTGTATCTGTTTAAAAAAAAAAAAAATGTATTTAAAGCTAAAGAGCCGTTATTGTGCGGGGTTTTCTCTCAAACTGGTGCATACACTCTACATCAGGGACCTACTATACATAACAAAAATCAGTGATACAGTTACTGTAAAACCAGATACACACCTTTTACTGTAATAATAACTTTAAAAAACCTTGCACTGTAATGGTTACTATTAAAAAAAAAGAAAAACAACAAAAAAAAAACCTCTTGTCAGAACTGATTTTGTATCTTTGATTATATCTGAAATTTTAGCATTTTTGTATACTTACCATGTCAACGATCGCATTCTCCATGATTAATTTCCGGGTTCTGTTTCCTTTCCGTCTAATCAAACACGTGCATTGCTACATGTGGATGGGCAGGGTATGGCCACGGGAACCGAGTAGGTCACCCCCCGCTCTTGTTCAGAGAGGTGCGCCCGAACAAGCCGAGCAGAAGAAAAAACAAAGACCCCTAAAACCATTTGGATGGTTTCAGATCCTGTTCAGAGTTCCAGCTGCCCCAATCATATGACGTTTCTTTATTCTGGCGTTGTTCTGGCCACATTGGCTGTCCAGCTCCATCACACAGCAATGCGTTGCGAATAGGTAGGAAATCCAAACCGACGAGATAACTTTGCAATCACTAGGTTTCTTGACTTTTTCTTTTTCTTCCCCTTTTTAAAGGTTTTTTTAAATAAGATGTATTTGGAATCAGACAGCATGGTGTTGCAATTCTTTCTATTTTTAAATACTGATGCATTCTGTGTGTAAAGTCTTGTTTCTTAGCGAAGAGAATCTTAAATGTGGAGCTGAGTTCGAACCATTTTTTTTCCTTGTTGTACTGTGATTTGGGAATTATTTTGATATAATCCTTTAATTTGGTAGAAGATTTCCCACACCTTCTCCCCTCCTTCCTATCATCATTTCATATTTTTTACAAAACTGAAAAAAAACAAACAAACAAAGGAACAAATAATCTTTTTTTCTCTCTTTAGGCTGTGTAATGTTGTGTTGTCCAGATTCTGTATAAAAATATGTATATGATGTATCTGATATTTGGCAGTGAACGGCTGCAACTTTAACCAATATAATTAACAAAGAAATGCATAATGTTGGTGTTTTAAAAAGTAAAAAAAAAAAAAACCTAGTTAAGATGTTTGTGTAAACTTGCATGGTTTAAAATGTACTTAGTGCATTGAGAAATGTTGTTAGGGTCCTAAGTGAAAGGCTGGTTTACTTTTTGATTCTAATGGTGATTGGTTTGTTGATCAGAATATCCCCTATACTGTATGTCTTAGTTTATTTAGCATATTTATTTATTTTTTTCTCAAGATCTAGCATAGTGTATCTATCTATATGTAATACTGTTCCTTAAAACCAGGTTGTGGAAACTGCGTTTCGTCCGGCAAAATGATGTTTTGCATCACAGTCGTGATTCAGTTGCGTTCCATTTAATTTGCTGCGAAGTCCAGGTTTTGATTTTCCTTTGGGATCTCACTTGCCGGCGGGGAGATGCTATAGAGGCCAGGCTGCGAGTGCCGTTGGGACAAGGAGGACCCGAGTGGCTTCCTCCAGTCCGACGCCAGGACATCAGCGTCAAGCCTGGCGGTCTCTGACAGCGGAGGGGTATGAGGACAGGATTTGGTCCCTCCTTCATGAACGAAGGCTGGGTTTTTCCTCTGGGCAGCATGTGTTTTATCAGGATCACAGCAGGCATCCCCCGGGGTTTCTCCCAGCTCTCTAATGGATGAATTTGGCTTTTAGTAGCAGCCATCCAACACTGCTGAAATAACGGGGCACCGGCAGCGGAGTGTGGATGATCAGCCCTTGCCACCATGAGAAACACAATGAACCTCCAGCATTTGCAATAAGCACCATGCACCCTTCCAGAAGCACAAACCCGCCGCGTTCGAGAGGAGTTGAGTCTGGCCGATGGATGTGATGAAAGCCAGGACCAAACATTGACGCGGGAAGCACATGGGCAATGGTCATGCTTCATTTTCACGTCTCCTGCCCCCACCACACCTCTTACCAGTTTTCTCCAAGCTTTGCTTCTGCTGAACCACCAGAATGGGGATGTTTTCAAGCCTCCAGCAGGAACCACAACACCACCATCAAAAGTCACTGGCTTTAGTGGCCATTAACGGCTCCTGGGATTGACCTCCTTGCACTGGTCAATGAGGACATGTTCTTGTCTCTTAATGCCTGAAAAAATCTCCAGTGGCCTTTCCCAAAAATAAGACAGAGCTAGACTTAGACACATAGAGCTATCAAATTTCTTCGTGTTCTTCATCCCCGAGGGTCTCAAAGGGCTTTTCCTGCATAACACGATCATACTCGTGCAGCCTGTAAGTGGCAGAGCACTGTTACTAACCTGCAGCCACCTCTGGGGTGAACCTGCCCGACATCTGCCAGCTCACGGCAACTCTATGCAACAGTCTAGAGCAAGAGGTGTGGATCGTGCCTTCGGGGGAACTTTGCAAAAGTATAACATGCACAAATCCCAGCAAAGTCCACACTAAGACCAGAGAGGGCAGGTTGACTCATTTAATTTCCTTTTCTGGGCAGTTCCCCTCTTTTTTTCTGTCCTTGTACAATGTTGTCCATTGAGCTCTCAAATAACCTAAACTTTTCCAGTTTGCTTTCATCAGCTTTTTCTTTCCTAAAAGCTTTTAAAATATTCTTTTTGCACAGGAAAACAGGGAACAAATCTACCCCTCCTCTGCTCCAGAAATAAAACAACTCCATCACTCTCTCTTTCCTTGCCTCCCTTCTTTATACAAAGCTATTGGCCAATTAACTTTCAGTCTTCTCTGATCTCCATTACTTCTTTTGAACCACGGTCACACTCTGATTTAGCTGCTTGATGTTCTAACTGGTTTTAATCCGGACAGAAATAAACAGCCTGACATTAGGCACTGGCAGGAATCCTTGCTTGGCATGCAGATATACGCACTGTCCCGTGGCCAAATCATACAGCTTGATGGATGCCGGCTTGTGGCCTTGATGCTGACTACAAATCCTGTGATTTGTTGCAGGATTGGCTGCATCTCTGAAAAGCTGCTCGTGGTGGTCATCTCCCCAGCTTGGTAAGCTTTATTCTTACTTTGTTCCAGATCCAGAGTTTCTCCAGTAAAACAGCGGAATTGCCCAAACACTGGCTCTCTGGCGAGAGGAGGAGATCACCTGGTTGATGTTTCATGGCATGACACTCAGTGGATCTTTCCCTTTAAGAGGAATTCAGTCAGTCCTAAGTCCCAAGTCTTTATATAGAAAAGCTCCTGCTGAAATCAAGTTCTGCTTTCAAAGGCTGTGAGATGAGTTACTTCAGACCCTTCAAGGCTGTCTGTGGAGCATCCTCAGATGGAGGACATCAGTATTCAATCTCTTGCAAGAGCCTTTCCTATTAGTCAGGATTTGGTTCTGCAAAGCTGGCCTTTTGTATCTCCAACGTGTCTGGGAGAAGAAGCTGTGCCCTATTAGAAAAGGGCTTATTCCTTGACAGATGCAATCTGGAAGTATGCTCATGTACTGTCACCTTGCCCCTTGGTCTATCTGCCTCTTTGTGGCCCCACATACATCGAGGGGAAGCTGGCTTTTAGAGCAGCATCCTGCAGAGAGTCAGCCTCCGATGGTCGGTCCTCCTCCCCTGTCTCAAGGCCAGCATGAAAATGTTTTCATTTGAGCAATTAACCGTGCATCTGATGTAAATTATCGGAGTCCCACAGAAATAACTGGAGCTATTCTGACATGCACCAGCCAAGGGCACAGCACAGCTGTCTACCAGCTGCCAGAAAGATGTTCATCTTCTAGTTGCCTACCAAGCTTTGATTTGCTCAATGGGAGCAGATATTTGCTCTATCTATCTGGGGTTAGATAAAAACCCGCTTAAAAAGTATTACACTGGTTTACAAGCTGGGCACATTGCTTCCCTCACCCTCTAACCTCACCCTCACTACCAACCCATTAGAAGAATCTCTCCGTATGGACAGACTTTCCCCTTCCTGCCTTTAAGAAGAACAAATCTTAAGACCAGCTTTCATTTCCATCCTTGAAACCAAATAAGCCTGAAAATATTCAGCAAAGTCAATGTGAGGCTGAGATTTTGCAGGCCAGAGCTGTGGATTTATGCAGGACTTTACATGACTGTTTTATTTCCAACGCAATAAAGAATAACCAACCTACTGTAGCAAACCTTGTGCCAGGTGCTATCTCCAAAAACCTTCTGCATGGGACAGTCTGCCCTGTATTTTCTCCGCCTAGCAGCACTTTGCAGAATGTTGGAAGGGCAAATACACCCTTTGCCTCTGTCTCAGCAGAGGCGGATTGCAAACGGGGAAAACTATGTGGCTTTACATGTGTTTTTTCTCTTTCTTTTCCTTTCTCTCATCCTTTTTTCTTCCTTTTCCTTTCCTTCCTTCCTTCCTTCCTTCCTTCCTTCCTTCCTTCCTTCCTTCCTTCCTTCCTTCCTCTCTTCCTCTCTTCCTCTCTTCCTCTTTTTCTCGATTTCTTGCTCTTTGTTTCCTTCTTTCTTTCTTTTATTTTTCTTTCTATTTCTTTATTTCTTTTTATCTCTTTATCATTCCCTCTCTCAGTCTCTCTCTCTCTCAGTTCTCTTTCTTTGACTTTCTCTCTTTCCTTCTTTCCTTACCTCTTTCTTTCTTGTGAGATGAGGAGGTAGAAGCTTCACTGGAAGCCACCAGATCTGTGAAAACAAATCCCTTTGGTCTTTCCATCATAGTTTCAAAGTTCAGTTGAGGGCGTTCTTGTGGAGAGCGCATAGATGACCCTTTGGAGATACCTATTGGTTGTTCTTTTTTCATGTCATAGAATCATAGAATCATAGAATCATAGAATGTGTTGGGTTGGAAGGGACCTCTAAAGATCATCTAGTCCGGCCTCCCTGCAGTAAGCAGAGACATCTTCAACTAGATTGTGTCACCCCCTCTCAACTTGGTTTCTTACCTCTTCTGGATTATCTCTTTCATTGCTGTTATGCCCAGCGTCCCATTTTGACCTTTAACAAGATCAACCCTGGACTTCAACCAGGAAAATGAATGTTGATTCCATGTCCCAGGAGCTCTTTTGTCTGTCTCTCCCACCTTCCAGCAGCCAGCCACGTGTCGTCTTCTTCAGAGACGAAATGCTACTCAGAGCAAAAGACTGGCATTAAGGATCTCTGGATCCTCGTCTTAGCTTTTCCTCTCTCTTGCTCCCTACTTAGTCTATGTGTGCCTCAGTTTACTCACCCAGGTATAATAGTATCTACCTCACAGGGGTGTTGTGAGGCTCTGTTACTGAGATCCTTCTCTGGAAGGTGGGGTAGAAATGCCCCCCATTCATAGATTAGCACATCAGCCTTCCCTGTACAAACACTTTCTTGAGACATCAGTGTTGGCAGAAGTCAACATTGTTACGAGTTTTATTCATTGCTTTCATCTGGTGCAAAGGTTTGGGGCATTTACAGAGACTCCCCACAGGCAAGGCTGGATATGACACGTGGAGGAGATCCGATACGGGAAGCTCTGCTCTTATTCCTGAGACAGATGAAATTACCTACACAACCATGGACAAAGGGTTTTTTACCCTGTCCCAAGCCTCCAACAACCACCTAATCAACTCTTTGCCACCAAGAACACTCTTTGGATTGCCAAATCTCACTGGAGAATCATGCAAGTGCACATTTTGGCTGTACATGAGATGCCAGCGCTTTCTGTGACACAGTCCAGGCTGTCCTACAGCCCCGCAGGAACACCCAGGGAAATGTTTGCTCGTTGTTATTTGAAAGGATGCGCAGAGAAAAGTCATTTTTAAATAATTTCTCTGCTTTGCTAGGAGTTTAGCACCTTGATGCACACTCTCCTTGATCATACACACTTCAGTCAATGGATTCGGGCTCTAGCAAACAGGATTTATGACACAAATCCCAGCAACTGGCACTGGAGGAGACGAAAACCTTGTCACATTCCTAGCCTATCCCATAGTCAGAGAAGGATGCTATTTTATCCCAAGGTTCATCTTAACCAGAACGAACGGTTAACAGAATGAGAACCGTTCTGTCCAAGTGCAGGAATTTCTGCTACTTCCTTTAAGAAAGACGGTAATCCAAGGACCTCCATTGAGGCAGGCTTTTGAACACTGCGAGAAGATTGGATTAGGACACAAAATGTCTAAAAAAAAACCCAAAGAAAAAAGTGCAAATTACCCTCCCAGAGGTGGAAAATAAGCCCACAAAAGACCCCTCTTGTGCACCACGCGAATTTGGTTAAAGGAAAACAGTAGGATGAATTATCTCCTTTCACCCGCACTGGTACATGGGAATTCCTGGAGCAGCGTCGGTGGGTCCCCCTCACTGGAAAGCAGCACTCAGAGAACTTCTGCTTCATTCGCCTTTAAAAACTGAGTCACAAACTGAAAAATACAGAAGGGGAGAGCTTTAGCTAAGGTGAATCAAGTTTTCTGCACAGGGGAGTTGGATAGGAAAGAACTGTTCCATCCCTTAAGAATTTTTGTGAATTTGTTTTTCCAACCCACATGGAAACCTCAAGGCTAACAGCAAACATGAAACAAAAATATGCAAAACAATGCATATGCCAACAAAAACAGTTTTGGTATCTTGGAGGGAGATTGTTTTGATCTTTCCCTGTTTGCATCCTCCTTTAAATTACCCTTCATTTTGAAATGGAAAGCTGTTCTGAAATAACTTAAAA
>VYZM01011196.1:540608-558130 GCA_013398915.1 Dromas ardeola | reverse complement strand
AGATTTATTCTCCAGGCCCTTCACCAGCTCCGTTGCCCTCCTCTGCACTGGCTCCAGCCCCTCGATATCTCTCTCGTATTGGTGTGCCCAAAACTGGACACAACACTCAAGGTGTGGCCTCACCAGTGCTAAGTACAGGGGGACAATCACCTCCCTGCTTCTGCTGGTCACACTATTTCTAGTACAAGCCAGGATGCCATCGGCGTTCTTGGCCACCTGGGCACACTGCGGGCTCATATTCAGCCGCTTGTCAATGAGAACCCCCAGGTCCTTTTCTGCCAGGCAGCTCTCCAGCCACAGTCCCCCAAGCCTGTAGCGACGCATGGGGTTGTTGTGGCCCAAGTGCAGGACCTGGCACTTGGCCTTTTTGAAGCTCATACCATTAGCATTGGCCCATCGATCCAATCTATCCAAGTCTCTCTGTAGAGCCTCCCTATCCTCATGCAGACCAACACTCCCACTTAACTTGATGTCATCTGCGAACTTACTGATACTGCACTCTATGTCCTTATTGAGATCATGAATAAAGATGTTAAACAGAAATGGTCCCAACACTGAGCCCTGAGGAACACCACTTGTGACCAGCTGGATTTAACTCCATTGACCACGACTCTTGGGGACCATCCATCCAGCCAGTGCTTGATCCAGCAGATCGTATGCTCATCCAGGCCATGAGCAGCCAGTTTTTCCATGAGAATTCTATGGGGAACAGTGTCCTGTTGAGCTGAGCCATTGGAGTTGCTTATGTTGCTGCCTGACCAGAGAAGTGATTCTTGTATCTACAAAAGTATCATTCGCTTCTTATCTCATGTATGTGGTAAGTAACACTCGAACCTGGCTGGCAACAAATGTCTTGTGGCAATGAAATTTGCTGCCTAGCTACTTTTCAGAAAATGAACACAATGATGGTGGAAGGGAATTAATTTCCAATTGTGAATGAGCATCCGCAGGAAGTCCTTTTTTTTTTTCCTTACCCATCTCATTTTGAACAAAGCAAGTGAGCGCTTCATAGGATTAAATGGGGCACTTTAATTTGCAGAAGAGTTAACTGCACTTTACGGAAGAATAAATAGCACCGGATTGGTTTTGTGGTTAAGGCACTGCATCGGACCTGAGGAAAGATGAGTTCTGAGAGTGAATTCTAAATTGATTCACAAAGTGATAGACATGGAGAACAGGATGAACTGGAGGAAGTCGCTTATCTCCTCTCCCCATTCTGTGGTCAGGTCAAACTGTCCATCCATGAAAAGTGTGACCATCAAAAAAGACAATCCCACCAGCCCTTAGCCAGTCCCAGGTGTTCTAGTACCCAGTGTATCCTCCAACATGCTAAATTATGTTGATTTCTGTTTGTCCAGATGCCAGTGGACAAGGAAACCAGCTGCTTGCCCTCATCCCTAGCAGACTACATTGGAACTCCTCTATGCTTTACATTTCTGGACCAAACAAGTCCAGTTCCTCCAAGCTCTTCCTCAGACTTTCTCTTCTAATCATCTAGTGGTTGTGTTCCTTGCTTTCTTCTCTGCTCCATATCTGGTTCATCCCTAATTTCCTTAAGTGCAGTGGCCAGATAAGGGCATAGTATAATAGCTGTGGCTTTTCCACCTCTGAGACAAGGAGCAATTACCCTCCTTCATCACTGATGTTGTCCAGAAAGAAAATGGTCCTTTTGAACCAGCATTTTACGACAGGTTTTCATCTCATTAATTATGTTTTAGCACTGTTCTTTCCTCCTTTTTTATTTCCCCCCAGTGTTGGTGCATTCTGGTCATTCCCACTTTCCCTACATGTGATATTTCCCAGTTAGAGTCTTATTTTACTTATTTTACTGATTGCTATCTCATCTTTTTTACAATATTACCCTACTCCAAAGTGATCGGTTGAGTTTTGATGCTGCCTTCCATGCCGCTTGCTTCTGTGCATGGTACATCAACAGATGGTCTGTCCCACATCAGGTTGTTCACAGAGTACCAAGACGACACACTGTGCACCCATGCTATGGGGAAGCTGTCTGGAACGTATGTCTGCACGTGGGCTGGTCCTTAAATTCTTTAAAGACTGTATTTTTCCATAGGAATGCTCAGCCTGGGGCTCTTTGGCTTGCTGTCTGTGGAAAGGCCAAGAGCAAATCCCATATGGGAGCTTTGTTGCATGATTGGCAGCTGCTGAGTTGTCCGAGTCCTCGGGTGTGGAAGGATGTCAACCACTAGGATGATACCTCCATGTCACTGTGGGACGCCGTCACACATCTGGGGCTTCAGCCTGGACCCATCCCACGTGAGGCCAGGGAACCACGAGGAGCTCCAGTCCTCTCCCATCTGTGAACGACTCCCGAAGTTCCCCATACCCTCAGCACTGAGGTGCGGACCATGCATCTGTGGCTCTCAGCTACATGAAAAACCTTGCTCCCTTAGCCACCAAAGCCAGCTCAGAGACAAAAATTAGGCTGGCTTGTTGAGAACTGTTCCCGGCAAGTCATGTTGGCAGTTTTTCATCACTCCGTTGTCCTTCAGTGGCCAAATATTGAACCAATTATGTAAAAACTTCTGCAGTATTTTCCCAGGGACTCAAGTGAAGGTAACTGCCCCGTGATTCCCTGACTCCACCTCTCCTCTTTCTCCCACGATAACGATTTGTGATTCAAAGAGTGTTTCATGGCATTTCTCAAAATTTCCAGGCTGAGCTTTAACCCAAGTTACAAACCTCCCAGTAGACACGTCAGCCCTCTCTTCCTACCCTCGAACCTGCACTGTTAAATCGCACCGAATATTCGTCCAGGATTTGAGGGAAGACTAAAACACGAAACATGCAAATCCTCCAGTCTCCTGACAGTGCTTCTCATGGGCTTGTTACCACCTCATCTACGTTAAGAGCTGGCCCAGACTGGCCTGTCCTCTTACCACTCCCGCCCTGTATTTATAAACCCTCTGTTTGCTGACTGTTGCACCCTTTCCTGATGATTTTATCTGTAGCTGATGGTTTCTGAGGGTGCATCTGTGCAAAGACTCCTGACCAGTTTATAGATTTTGTAGTCCTGCTCCATGTCTTGGTTTCCAGCCCCCTCCCTGATCTCATCTTCTCTCAGGTCAGCCTGCTCCTTAGTGGCTTCTGACCCTACCTCCCCCTCTCTCTTTTAAATCAACCTGCCCGAGGCTGTTCCCAAAGCCTGAGCTGCTGTCCATGTCCTTGGGATCCTCATTGTCACCCCACCTGTGGATTACACCTTGGGACCTGCTAGCTCCGAATTTTGGGCTTCCTGACTGTCGTGGTTTCAGTTGGGATAGAGTTAACTTTTTTATTAGCAGCTGGTATAGCGCTATGCTTTGGATTTGGGATGAGAAATACTTTCAATAGTGCACCGGTTTTTAGTTGTCGCTATGCAGTGAAGGCCGTTTCTTCTCCTCACACTGTCCCACCAGCGAGCAGGCTGGAGGGCACAAGAAGTTGGGAGGGGACACAGCTGGGACAGCTGACCCCAATCGACCAAATGGGTATTCCATACCATACGACATCATGCTCAGTACATAAAGTGGGGAAAGAAGAAGGAAGGGGGGGATGTTCAGAGATATGGCATTTTTCTTCCCAAGTAACCGTTACATGTGATGGAGCCCGGCTTTCCTGGAGATGGCTGAACACCTGCCTGGCCATGGGAAGCAGGGAATGAATTCCTTGTTTTGCTTTGCTTGCCTGCACGGTTTTGTCTCTACCTATTAAAATCTCAACCCATAAGTTGTTTTCTCACTTTTACTCTTCCGATTCTCTCCCCCATCCCAAATAAGGAGAGTGAGCGAGCGGCTGCGTGGTTCTAGTTGCCGGCTGGGATTAAACCACGACACTGACCTTTTTTGGGACCCTCTGGTGCCTGGCTTGACCCTGCCATGACTGCAGCTCAGAGCAATGCTTCCAACCCATGTTCAGCACAGCCCAGCCAGGACATCTGATCACCAAAATACAATAGAATCATAGAATGGTTAGAGTTGGAAGGGACCTTAAAGATCATCCAGTTCCAACCCCCTGCCCTGGGCAGGGACACCTCCCACCAGCCCAAGTTGCTCCAAGCCCCGTCCAACCTGGTCTTGAACCCCTCCAGGGATGGGGCAGCCACAGCTTCTCTGGGCAACCTGGGCCAGGGGCTCACCACCCTCACAGCAAAGAAGTTCTTCACAATATCTCATCTAAATCTCCCCTCTTTCAGTTTAAAATTGTTACCCCTCATCCTATCATTACACTCCCTGATAAAAAGTCCTTCTCCATATATATCATATATATATATCAGTCATAACAAAAAAAAACAACCCACAAACAAAAAAACATCCTGTGCTCATCAATGTGAGTCAAATCTCTCAGTAGCATCCAACTCTTTAGCACTCTGTTTTTAAATATCTCCATGAGAAATACATATCTGTGCCTCAGTTTCCTCCTCTACAAACCATTTCTGCTTTTTCATCTGCATCCTACCTCCTTTTTCTGTTTGGATAACAAACTGCTTACAACAGGACTTCAGTTTCACATCCCACAAAGCCCAGGCTGATGAAATAACAACAGCAGCAATAATAAAAAAAACGCACTGAGCTCATGGAATAGAAGGAAAATCATCTGGATTTCTGTCTGCTGCCTCTTTTGCCCACAGTCCCTCCAGCGTTCCCTGCCAGGCACTGCACGCTGCTGCTGAGCTCTTCACTGGCCGCATTTCTAGGAACATCACCCCCTTGCCTTGAGCCCGTTTCTGCTCCTCGCCTGCCCCAGTAGCTGTTCTTTGAACCCCTCGTCTCCTGGCTGCGGGCACTCGTTCTGACATCTTTTGCTCCGTGGGTCAGACGTTGTTAATCTCTTGCTCCCTGCCTGGCGCTTGATGGGCGGCTTCTCTGCTCCGCTAATACAGCTTTATACCAGAGCTCACCTCTAATCCGCGTGTTCTCTCGAATCATTGTCCTAAATCAAACCTGTCTTTTTGGTTTAAGGTCTCCAGGCAGTCCTTGTCCCTAGCGCTTCCATCACACCTCTCCCAGGACTCGCTCAATAAGCATTTCCAGTCTGGCCTCAGGCCATTATCACACAACAGAGGCTGATTTGCCTCACAAATGACCTGTTGCACAGCCAAGACTCACATTCTATTTCTTTACTTGCATTTCTCCTCCTTTTTTTTCCCCCCACTTCTCCTCTTTTCTTTTCCTGGTCTCCTCTCTTCTCCCCTCCTCACATCTCTTGTTCATGGGGCATTTGAATGGAGCATAGAGAGAGAAAAATGGGTGTTTTGACCGATGCTGTTTCTTCCCCATATGAACTCGGAGGCGATGCATTCAGATCTAGACATCTCTTGCAGCCATCTGGTGTTAGGTCACCTGAACCTGCGAGTGCCTGGCTCCCATCAACTCCAAGGGTGTCATAATATCATCATGGATCCCATCCCAGTGTTCTCAGGTGGCAGGAGACTGGTGTAGAGCTCTCTGTGGCGTTAGCCCATCACTGGTACTGGTGGCTGCCCTTCTGCAGGGCATAATTGCTGCTTGTTAGCTGGGAAATGTAACTCTCTCCCTCTTCCCTTCCACAGGTCTTCTCTCTGGATGGAATGGGGCCAGCAAGGTGGGTAACAGGCTCAGACGCGCTTGCAACCCTCCTCAGTTCACCTGCCGTTTCAACTCCTCTGTATTGTTTGGCTCTGTTCATCCCAGATGGATCTTCCCCCCAAGACCCAGACATTTTAACCTGCGAGTGGCATCAAAGGAATTCCCCAAAGCCCGTGGGGACTCTGGAGCTGACAGCACAGCGCAGGCTGCAGCCACACTGCGGTCGATAATGACGTGCCAGGAGGAAAATACCCTGCTCAAATCTCTGAGCCCTAAATGATCTTTGCTGTGCTGGCTGTCGGGAAACACCTCTTTTCAAGTAAGACGCTTGGGAGGAATCACTGGAGAACTCTGAACGTAATGCCCACCAGGCATCTTTATCGCCTTATTTTTCAGAGAAGAGCTACATTTCAACCACTCCAAGCACACTGGAAACAGGATTTCAGGATATTTTGTTAGAGGGCTACAATCACCCACATCAGCTGTTCTTTCTCTTGGAAGAAAATATATGTACAAACCTACATATGTATGCATACAGATATTTTCCTTTCCTATGATGCCAGCTTTTACTCAGGTATGTAATTGTGAAATACAATAACTGCCCCTGGACAGAACCCTCCCCTTTTGTGAGTATTACCTAATTTCATTGCCCCTGTGCATATTCACTTATTTAACTGTTTTTAGGATCAGCACCTTAAACTACCAATTTGCAAGAACTCTGTCTACATCTGCGTAGAATAATTTGGGCCTTGACCTCAAGCCTACTGTTAAACAAATACTGTCAGCAATAATTAAAGCAGGTATGATTTTATTTGCTGTGATTGCTGTGATGAGCTGTGATTCTTTGCAAGCAGGGGCGTAAGGCAGATTTGGAATTTGACTGATGCAGTCAAATATTAAGTTTCAAAAACAACCAAGAAACAAATCTCAACCTCAAGACACAAACCTCAACCTCAAGGCATCCTTTAACAGAAATTACTTTCAATCTTCCACCTTCAGTGATGTCCTTATAGCACAGCGAAGCTGACTCAAACGTGTGCAACGCTGCTACCTATTGGAGCACTAAAATATTACACCCAGTACTCGGCTAGAAGACTTAACACGTCTCCAGAATCAAAAACGGAAGCAGAATTTGGCTAATGTGAAATGGTTCACACAAGTGACCATTCAGACACATAATGCATGGATGACACTACAATTTAATTGAAGTAAAAGCGACCTCAGAGGGATAATTCATAGAAATCACTATGACTGCCAGAAGGAGTAATTTGTTCAGGAAACACAGGTAAAAGAATGATGGAGAGGAGGATACATCACCTTATATTTCAGATCCAGGTAATAGGCAAAGAGCAGCCACTGTTGAGAATCCCTGGGTGGTGACAAAACGGGAGGAAGACCCCGATGGGTGACCTGCGAGCGCTAGAAAGCAGACAGGGTGTCAGATTGAGAACTAGCAGAATCACAGAGCTGGTGGTGACGTGAGAGTTCCTCTGGCCTGTCCTCCCTTAGGAAAAGAGTAGGGCTGATGGGATTCAGCTAGAACTATTCAGAGAATCCTCTGGGTATCTAAACTCCCTCTGATTTAGAAGAAAGATGGGCACCAGGAATTCAGGTTACAGGCCCACTTTGTACGCAGTTAAGGGAGGTGAGGTGGACCCTGTCCTACACTGTCCAAGCAGGTCTCTGCTGTGTATGAACTTTGTTAGGAAAGGAAAAAAGAAAACAGAAAGAACGGTCTTCTAGGGTTGATTCTGATCTCCAGGGAGTTCCTCCTGGAAGAAAACATTAAGTGAAAGCTTTAGAACTACTATATACCCAGTTATTTCCAGGTGCAAATGACGATTCTTCTTCCTAAGGCAGGAGCGTAGAACAGCCAAAAAAACATTGACAGATTCCAGGTAGACCTCAGTAAGCTCAGAGAATGACCAGACGGTCTCTTAGGAGTTTGGTTTATGAATTAAAGACAGTCATTCCTTAACCTACCGCTAATAAGCACGAGTGCATCACACCCAGCTGCAAGCCAGCAGAGCACATACAGATATACAGTACAAGCATAAGAGACAAAATGAACGCAGTCAAGGCACTGGATGAGATACAACCTGCAGTTGCCAAGCTTTATATAGCACAGGAGGCATAAGAGAAAGACCAAAAGCAAGGCTGATCTGCTACACAGCAGAGGAAGCAGGGCGTGATTCATCCACTCAGCCTTCACTAAAAGGATTAGATGCAATCAAGTGGCTAAAACAATTAATGAGAGAGGCAGAGAGAAAAGATCTCTCTCTCTCAGGTAGTGAAGGATTGGAGAGCTTTACTATTAAGCCTGATGATTGTGGCAGAGAGAACTGGCAAAATAAGCCCTGTGAGAACACACGCTGTGAGAATTTCTGACAGTTGGATGTGGGCTTAGAAGACTACGAAAGGACCAGCTTGATACCCTTCTTTAAAGGAGGAAGCAGGGCAGTCAGAGCAGCCAGTTCAGTTTAACAGGAACTGAATCTGAACTATTAAAAAAAAAATCAACAAGCTATTTGTAAGTTTATAGACTTGGCAAGAACAAGCTCCATCGTATCAATCCAACTTCGCTGACTGACAGAATGGGTCTTACAGAGGAAAAGACACAGTTAACATTTATGTGTTCTTTGTCTATAAAGTCTTTGGCACAGTGTTCTAATAAACAAATAGGGAAATGCAATCTAAATCGAAAAGCACAGAAGCAAAGCAGTTTGAAAAGCTGAACTGGGGGAGCTCTAATCCCGTTGCCATCCAAATGGAAAGACTGATGAAGAAAGAGTTGTGGGCAATCTGCTCTGACCCTGGTAGGACTCATTACTCCCATTAATGACCTGACTTAAGGTATAGAGTACACTTTCGACACCTGCTGGGGACTCCAAGCTGGGAAAGAGACAGCAGCGACACCGAAGGTCTGCGATTCAGAACAATCCAACAAAACGGAAACACAGAAGAATTGATTCAGTAAGGGCAAAAGACAGGATTAACAAAGTGTGTGAATACAGAATATAAACCCCCTACATAGCACTCCTCTGAAAGGGACAGGGAGGTTAGAGAACAAAATATTACACTCAGATGCAAAACAGCCAGAGACAAGATGGGGGAAGCAGACTACAACTCCAGTTAACTGCGCTGAAGAACTCAGTAGCAACACGTCCTGAATTCCGTGTTGTATTTCAAATTAAACAACTGAAGAGGGTTAAAAAAGAGAAAACATGAACAACTGGGGGCTCCAAAATGTGATCTGCAAGAAAAGACTGCTAAATCAGGGTAGCTTGATTCAGCAAGTAAAGATCAACAAAGTGTTGTGCAAAGCCTGCAAATACATAAACTCGTTGCAGAAAGGAAAAAAAATATTCTTTTTTCCACATCTAACGTGGGTAAGACAAGAAGCACTGAGCTATTATAGGAAGGAAGATCGGGGTTCATCACAGAATCTTTAAAAATCTTGACAAGGAGAATAAAGGTGTAGTTTGCCTGAGGAGGCTTCAAGTTGCTGATGTTAGACATCTTTGACCAGTTATATAGCGAGAGATGTCCTGGGACACGATCATGACAAGTTCAGCTGTATTACAAGAGGGCAGGCAGAGGATGGTGCACAAGGTTTCTGAGGCCCCCCCACTGCTCACCACTCTTCCACAACAAGCGCAGATTTGGGTAATTTCATAGAATCATCCAGGTTGGGAGGGACCTTTCAGATCATCAAGTACAATCATCAACCTAACAATAACAAAAACCACCACTAAACCATGCTCCTCAGCACCATGTCTACCCATCTTTTAAACACCTCCAGGGATGGCGACTCCACCACTGCCCTGGGCAGCCTCTTCCAAGGCTTCACAATCCTTCCCAGGAAGAAATTTTTCCTAACACCCAGTCTAAACCTTCCCTGGCATAACGTGAGGCAGTTTCCTCTTGTCCTATCGCCTGTTCCTTGGGAGAAGAGCCCGACCCCCCCTGGCTACCCCCTCCTTTCAGGCAGTTGCAGAGAGCGAGAAGGTCTCCCCTCAGCCCCCTTTTCTCCAGGCTGAACACCCCCAGCTCCCTCAGCCGCTCCTCACAGGACTTGTGCTCCAGACCCCTCACCAGCTCCGTTGCCCTTCTCTGGACACGCTCCAGCCCCTCAAGGTCTTTCTTGGCGTGAGGGGCCCAAAACCGGACACAGCCCTCGAGGTGGGGCCTCACATGGAGTACAGGGGGACGGTCACTGCCCCAGTCCTGCTGGCCACACCGTTCCTGATACGGGAATGTGGTGATTTCAGGGACATTCATCCCCCTCCCAGGACTAAGGCTGCTCATCCCATTCCCCCAACAAGCGCCCCTCGCAGCCGCTTTAGGAGCGGCATTAGCAGCCCCGAGACTGCCCGGAGCCGCCCGGGCGCAGCCGCCGCACACCCCCCGCAGCCGCCTCCGCTCTCTGAGGGGACAGAAGCCGCTGCAGTCCTCCCCCCACCTCGGCTGCCCGCGGAAGTGCCTGTCCAACATGCGCCAGAAAACGCGTGAGAATAGCCCATATACAAGCCAGCACGTCTTTTGAGATCTTCAATAGAATTTTAGCAGGTTCACACCCTCTATTTCCGCTAGGGTGGCCGCTGCACTCGCCTGCTTCGAGACTTTTCAATCAGGCATTTCTTTCGCCTCCTCCTTTCTGCGCCGGAGGTGACAAAAGTCCTCCCTTCAGGGATGGGGCGCGGCGGCGTCCCCTCGCCGCGCGCCGCGCAGGGAGGGAGGACCCCCCAAGATGGCGATGCTGGCGGAGCGTGAGTGCAGTTCTTCGCTGGAAGGAACCGGGATGTCGGGGCGATCCCCTGAGAGCGGGGGGTGTCGGGGGAAGAGCCGTTATCCTGGGGGAGGCCTCAGGCCCTCCCTGCCGCCCTTGATGGGGCTGGGGCCGCGTTGTCCCTCCCGAGGGCGGCGGGCGGGACGCTGGCGGGTCCCCGCAGGTCCCGGGTAGGGGTCTGTGGGCCTCTGTCGCTTCTCGGAGCAGGGGATGCGCACAGGATCGGCGAAGATGTCTCGCAGACGCCTTTAGGGACCACGTTTCCTTTCAAAGCCTCGGTGCCGTCTCTGCGGTTGTGGGCAGATACCCTGAAGTCTTGGGGCAGGGGCTGTGCTGGGGGCAGGGGCTGTGTGGCAGTCAGGTGGGACTCAGGGGAGCCGTGGGTATGTAGGCATTGGTCTTTTGATCGCACCCAGGCTTAATTTGTTTGCGTGACTGCAGGAAAGATGGACCTAAGTATAATGACTGGTTAGAACATACAGTTTCCAGTGGGAAATACTGGTGTGAATTGAGGAAAAGAAAATTATTTTTACATATGTAAATCTAATTATTTTTATTAGTTCTGATTATTTTACATGTAAACTTTGGTGCCTTTATTAATATAATTTGCTAGTTATTTTAATTGGACATTGTGTGTTTCAGTAAGCATAGAATGGTTTGGCTGGGAAGGGATCTTTAAAGGCCAGCCAGTCCAACCCCCTGCCATGAGCAGGGACATCTTCAACCAGATCAGGTTGCTCAGAGCCCCGTCCAACCCGACCTGGAATGTGTCCAGGGATGGGGCATCCACCGCCTCTCTGGGCAACCTGGGCCAGTGTGTTAACGTAGCTTCTGTATGTAGTGCATTCTAAAATCAGGTACCTTAAAGCACTAATCTGGTTGCTGAGAGCCACCTCTGTGGAGTTGTATGTCTTTGTTCATCACCTTAAGCTGCAGTTATAATTGTGAAGCCATGTTGCACACATGCATTTTTGTTTGCAGGTCCAGATCAAGTTCTGCTGCTCTTATTAATATTAATCCTAAAGTAGAGTTGGGGGACATAACTGGTTTTACTTCAGCAGTGAAAGCACATGCATTTCAGAGCGTTAAAATAACTTCTTAGTCGTACCCAGCGACAGGACAAGAAGCAGTGAGTGCAAACTGAAACACAAGAAATTCCATCTTTTTTTTGTTATGAGGGTGGCCAGACAGTGGAACAAATTGCTCAGGGAGGCTGTGGAGTATCAGTCTGTGGAGATATTCAGAACCAGACTGGACTCGGTGCTGGACAGTATGTTTAAGCAGGGGGTTGAAGATCTCAAGAGGTCCTTCCAACTTTTGTGATGCTGTGAACTAAACTGAGAAAGGACAGACTTGATCATTCTACGCTTATGTAGTGTGAGTTTAAAAAAATGTATCAATTGCAGAAATGGCCAAAGACTTAGCTTTTATTTTTCACTTTAACTTTTTTTGACTTTTAATAAGCTTTGAACAGCTGTCTATCTTATTGATGCTTATCTGGAAAAAAAATTTACATGTTAACGATGGGTTTCATAGCTTGGATTAAAATTAAAATCCCTTCTGTGGGCAGTGTGGTTTTTTTCTGTTTGTTGGAAGAATTTAACCTGTTTATTATTATACGAGTTATCACCATATTTGGGCACACAGTGGGGGTTTGGATGGGAACTGGTAGGGAACTTCCAGAAATTATACTTGAAACACATGCTCCAGGCCCAGAATTAGTCTTGGTAAAAGGGTTTAGTAATTGATCTTTTTCAAATCGTAGGATATCCGAGTGAAGAAGTATCTAAAGAAATGATGCTTTTCTCCACTGGATGGTGCTGCTTGCCCAGAGTTGTATTATTATATCTAGCATCATTTTGTGAGCAGCCCAGAAGATTGGTGTTAACTTCTGAGCTGAATTTTTTAGCTGGAATTTTTTAGCTGCTGTTTCCTTTCTTGCTCTTAAGGCATAGGTGAACGAACATTTCTGATAAATTGTTGACTAAACAGTCTTTTTTGTTGTTGTTTGTTTGGAGAGGAGAGATGATTTTATGCTTGTTCTATGTAGCATGAAGTTGTTCCCGGCTTTCTTACATACTTCCCTAAAGACGTAAGCAGATTTCTTTATTTTCCTGTGTCTAGTTTACCATATTTAAAAGTAAGAGTGTGTTAACCTGGCAGAAATGTGAGGATTAATCCCATAACGGTAGTTAAAAGGTTTGAAATACTTGGATTAAAAGTGCTGGGAAAAGGAAGGTGTCTTTAAAATTTTAAGCTTGAGAAATCTCTGTATTTGGTGCCTTTGTGTTTCGTTACCAGGGTCCTCCTAGGAGTAAAACATCTTAGGGCTTCTCTACAGAGACATATTCGGGAAAATTAATAGAGATTAACTTTTAAAGTGGATTAGTTGAACTACATCAAACAACTCGATTTGGAAGTGAATTTAAATTCACACATTCAGTTGAACAGATTACCTCCACTGTATACACGAATCCTTAGATACGTACGGTGGCTTTACAACGGTAAGAATTGCACTGAATTTAATTTTTTGGGATTTGCAAAGTCACCACCTGGGGAACTAGTTACGGAGGCTATAACAGAACATGGGCATACTTAAACTGTTGTTGTAGTTAGATTTAAAAAAAGGCATTGAACAGATGGGTTTTGGTGACTTGAGTGAGGGCAAGTGGATGTTAATTGAGAGATTTTAAACAAAGGGACAAATTAAGAAATATGATTGAAAAGGAGGGCTGCTGCTCAGCTCAGCAGCATAACCTCTGTGCAATTGCTACTTTTAACAGCCAAGGTGTTCCCTGTTTTTACAGGATTTAGCTTTTGCTGCCAGCTTGATAGCTTTTTAGTTCATTCCCTCTGCAAACCACTGGAAAGCTGGGTCCTTAGAGATCATTTGCATCTTGGATGAGGGAAGATGACAAAGCATGTTAATTGTCACAGATTGTGAGCCATTTTGCTAAGGGAGCCAGAGTTTTTGTTCTTCGTGGGGCAGCAGGGAACCCGAATTTGCTGAGATGTTTAAAATCACAGCCCACAGTGACACTTTACCACCTTTTGTTAGCAGCACAGGCAGGGCTTGTAGTGGATGCTTCTCTGAAGACTATCTGTTGGAAGTAAGTTGTTTTCCTGTAGAGAAGTGAACCAAGCGAGCGATGGGTGGATTCCTCTCGCAACACTCAATCAGTTAACCTACTGTAAAATCTTTTTTTATGGACTGTTTGGTGTTTTATGAAATTCTTTATTCAGGCTATTACTTTTTCGGGGGCTGCCACGCAGCACCTATTTTGAGCTTCAAAGCTTGGGAAGTATGTTAAAAAAAGCCACCATCATGCATTCTGACAGTATTAGTTCTTCTTTAAGAACGAAACAAAACTAGGCAAAAAATGAATCAACCATTCCTGTAATACTTTGTCCCTCTGGCAAATCCTAAGTGTTGCATTTTAGGGAAAGATGACTTCCTGATTATGTTGAAAGTGCCTCAGCGGACTTGGCTTCTGACTGACTTTGTGTGGCCTTGGGTTAATTGGTCATTTTTGATCCACCATTTCCCATCGTGTTTAATGAAGTTTTGTAATCTTCCTGTCTCCCATTCTCTGTTTGTCTTGTTTATTTAGGTTGTCTTCCTGCATATGTTTAGGTGTCCACTTAAAGTGACTGGTTAACTGTGCTAGCTTTTCTTCTTTGATTTCAATGAAGCTATTCCTGATGATAGAGGCAAGCGCACGCACGTGGGCCTGGGGGACTGTAGTTTGTTTAGTTGTCTTCACAGGACAAAAGAGCCTTGATTCTCGTTTTGGTCTCTTAACACCTGCAATAATTTCCGGTGACTTTTCAGTTTCCGAATAAACCATTTTGTGGCGAATCCAAAAACTGAAATCCCACTGGTTTTATGTTTTGTAATTCAGTTTCTCCGGTCACTTGTGTTTGATTTTTGATTTGGCTTTTGTTATGAAGGCAAATGTTAAAACTTCTGTGTTATGGTTAAAAGGAAGACTGACCAGCGGATATTGTCCAGAACTGGGAAAGCCAGCACTGAAATCTCATCCCTTATAGATTTCATATTGAAGCCAGATGTAAAACAGAGTTGGAATAAATATGGAATTTAGGCCTCTACACCTAAATGGTAATCCTTAAAGCCTTCCCTGAATTGCAGCTCATCCTTAGGGACGACAGCTTCCATTGCAATTTTACTTTGGCATTCTTCACATTAATAATTAACATTTTCACTGGCCTCTTTTTGCAATATAAGGTTTAGTAAATTAAATTCCCAAAGCGTGTTTAGTCTGGCATAAGTTCTGGCATAAGTTCTGGGTTTTTTGCAATTAAAAGCTTTTCTTGAATTGATTTAATAGTGGAACACTGTGGAAATGGAAATAGAGCCTGTTTGAATTTTTCCTTCCTGCTCTAGCCCGTAGAAGGCAGAAGTGGTCTGTGGATCCACAGAATAGTGCTTGGAGTAAAGATGAATCTAAATTTGGCCAGAAGATGCTGGAAAAGATGGGCTGGTCCAAAGGAAAGGTATGATTTAAAGGGGAGTTGTCTAGCTGAAGGGTGGAAGACTGCTGGGGGACTCTTGATGTCAGTTTTTAAAACAACCATGTTCTTTCTGTTTGATTTATTCTCTTAAGTGCGCAGAGAATTTGTGCAATGTTAGATTTTTACAGTTTGTTACAAAGGTACTCGCTTGCTTGTGTTTGTCCTGCTTTCCAGTTTTTCTCCTCTCTCTTTTATGAGGTAACATCTCTAGGGGAGAGCCAGAGTTGGCACATTACGTCAGGTGATGGTAAAAGGCTTTAAGTTGTACCCTCAGTTCTCTCCCTGGCTTTTGATACTGTTTAAAGCAACTGCAGGACCTGCTTTAATCTTTCACCTGTTTTTAAATGTTACTTCTATCTGTTCCTTGAATGGCCAAAATGCAGCGTTATGTGAGCTGTACTTCTTCCCAGCTCCAGCCTGTATCCGTGGGCTGAGGTAACTGGTTTCTGGCACTAAGAATAATCTCTAGGTCAGTGCAGACAGCTGCAGACTTCTCAGCTGCCCCTTAAAAGCAGTTTAAATTCCACAAAGGTGCCTCAGCAAAGCTGAGATTTGGGGCTGCATGTCAGCGTGTTTAATGAAATGAATGCATGCAACACCCCCAACAATATTTATTTAATTCTTCTCCTAGATTTCCTCTCCCAGCCGTTTTTAAGAGGAATAAAATTAGGGCTATTCTCAATTCTCTTAATGCTTTAAAACTTAAAAAAATAAACCTGCTCTGGGATTTCTCAGCATATCTTATCGTTGCATTGGTTGGCTTACAGTTAGCATGTATAAATCTGTCTTCTAAGTGCCTCTAATTTCATGAACAAGTACCTGATTCAAAGGCTACTGAAGTCAAAGAACTGGTATTGGTTTCACTAGGCTCTAGACCAGACTTAAAAGTATGGAGTTGAGTACTGTCTTTTTCTGTAAATTGTATGCATTAGTGTTTACGTGTGTAAGATTAAAATAGATATGTGAAACAGAGTAGAAAAAAATGCTGTTAAATGTTTTGATTGTATTTTAGGCAACCGGCTCCTCTGACTACAGATAACACCTTTGCCATTATGAACACTCCTTGTGTCAGGGTGTGAAAGGAAGGCCTTGTGGTGTTTTCTGTCTGTCACCACCCCCCATCATCTTCACGACAATAAGTTTCTTACTTGAGCTACCACACCTTCCTTTACAACAGTTATAGCTGTACAAGAAGGATTTATCTCTCCATTCCACTACAAACCCAGACAAATGGAACCTTAACTTGATCAAATTAATGGGCAAAAGCCCATCTGTGCAGTGAAATTAAGCTGCTTACACTAGTCCTGTTATTAGTTGTATTGGAATTGGGTCACAGCGGGATGTGTAGCCAGGTGTTCTGCTTGCTTCCATACTTTTTTTAATTAGCAGAAGTTTCAAGGTAAATTTCCCATCCCACTGACCAAATAAACTCTACTGGATTCGTAATAGCAACAGCCTTTTTCAAATATGCCTCATTGCTGCAAATATTAGGTATCCACAGAGCTTCTCTTCACTACATACATGTTTACTGTAGCCATACTCTCAGCTGATGATTTATTACTGGTGACCAATTAAGGAAAAAGTGGGTAGATACTAGGAATAAAGTTTTAAACAAATGCTTTATCTATTTTTTTCCCCCCGATTGTATGGGGCTGGGGAAAGAAAGTTAAGATATTAAGATAGAATATCTTAAAAAAGATAATTCTGGACCTAACGATTGCTTCCCAGATATGAATGATTATGTTTTTGAGGGTAGACAAACCCAACGTTTGTTTGCTCCAATATCTGTATCAGTTTATTAGTGTGTATGAGATGGAAGAAGTTTCTTAATGTCCTGCTAGGTCCAGTGTGACCCTTCCCCTCCCGCTTCCTCCCTATATAACTTCATTCTGTATTGTCCGTTCTACATGGCATTTGTCTTACAGCCGTTACGCAGGTGCCTTGCCAATGACGGAGGTATTTTTGGTGAGAGGCATGTTCTTTTTATGTAGTGTCTTGTTTTAAAATTGTAAACACTTTGGACTTGCCTGGGAATGTCAGGTGGCTTCCCGATTAATCACCCAACTACTTAATGTTGTTGCTATTTTGGTGTTCGTAATACTTTGCTGGAGGCTTAAGTAGTAAATTAAAAAAACTTAATATCTCATGTGTGCTAATGCCTGCGAATGAATTCAGCTACAGGCAAGCAAATAAATAGTAAGTTGTGGTTTCTTGCTGTATTTCATTGCAAACTGTCTTACAGTAGGAAAGCTCTAGTTGCTTAGTCACTGCTGTAAAATCCTTACATTTTTTACTGTTAAATCTTCCTTAGGGTCTTGGGGCTCAGGAACAAGGAAATACAGAACATATCAAGGTTCAGGTGAAAAACAACACGCTGGGGTTAGGAGCAACCGTCAATTATGAGGTGAGCACTAGACCCAGGTAAGGAAGTGGCTCCCATTTCAGCTAAAGCACAATCTTTGTAGTGGGATGTTAGTGAAATCTGTCGTCACTTCTGGTGGCAGCATGTACCTATGTGAACCTCTCTGCAGAAACTCTTGACCTGGCATTTAGTTCTGCTTTGTTGGGTGTGTTAGGAGTAAGTATCTGCTTGGAAGGATCACAGTGAATTCTGGGAGCAGGCTCTTCAAAGA
>VYZM01011196.1:528438-540583 GCA_013398915.1 Dromas ardeola | reverse complement strand
TTTTTTTTTTTGCTTCCAAGCAAATCTCTGAAATATTTGCTTTCTCCCTGTGCCTTCTGTCTCTTTTCCTGATACAGTCACCTTTCTGACTGGAGTACAGGTACACCGGCAGAGCAGAACATGGTCCTAAAGGTGCTTGTCTCATAACCAACATCTTAAGTTTGTTGCTGGAAAAAATCACACTAGTGTTTCCTGCCTACTTTTGAAAACATCTTGCGCAGACAGGAGACACACAGAGCCAAGAGCAGCTCTGTATTGTTTAAGGACTTACAAACACAACCCTTATCATTTCTGCACTTTGGAGTGACTGTAGCGAGCAGTTAGCGTTGCCACCTGTGGAGCTTCTGAGGGTCCCTCCCACTAGCAAGGATTGAGTATATACAATTAAGTTACTTCTTAGAGTGCAGAGTCTTAATATCTGTTTTAGCAAAACTTCTGTTTGTTCTGAAGACTTTTGCCTTGTATTCACGTGGGTGATATTTACAGGACAACTGGATTGCTCATCAGGATGACTTCAACCAGCTTCTGGCTGAACTGAATGATTGCCATGGACAGGGTGAAACAGGTAGGTTCATGCTTTGCTCAATCAGATGCTGGAAGCTTAGCTGAGTTTCCATTCTTTGTCTTTAAAGGCTAGCTGTGGCCTAATCCTCTGGGCTGCTAATAGTCTCCTTGCTGAGGTTGACAACTCCCTTTTCTTCCCCTTCTCCCCCAAAATCAGTGGGAACCGAAGGACATGTTGCCATCCATGACCGTGCTCAAGTTTGTTTGATCTTGGTGGATTGGTTTTGTTCTCAGTCAGGCCTCTATTAAAGGCTCTTTGTTGGGGAAAACAAACATAAAATTTTGAACTTGTTTTTTTTAACCAGAACCGCGACATGGGGGACCTTTTGCTGGGATGTATTACAGCAGCGTTTGTTTCTTTATAAAGTAACCAGAGCCAATATGAAGGTGCACAACACAATCACACACCATTGCAATGCGTTTGCCTTCGTTTTACTAATGAACTGTCACACCTGGCTTCCATGCTCTGGTGGTTTCTTAAATACCTACTTTTCCTGTCCTTAGAGAGCTGCTTCTTAGCTTTTGACTCGGAGTTATGCATCTCTGTTTTGAGTGTGGTATAATGTGATTTTTGTAGCCCTGGTATAGAGCGCACAAGTGGGGAAACTGCACAGCTTTCCCGAAAGGGCTATTTATAAAGTCTTTTAATTTTGGAAAGCTTTGTACCGTTTGACCTTGGTTTGTAAAAATGAAGGTATGCAAAACTGGTGGGTGTGACCTTACAGATAGAATTGTGTATGTCAAATGGTTTATCATCTCCTCTTTAGTTAGACTCAAGTTTAAACTCTGATCATATATCTAAGATACAACAACTCTGTGGAGTGTTGTTAAACCAAGGGCTCTGTTTGGACACAGCAGCCTGTCCGTGTGTTGCTCGTGGTAGAATAGCCAGATTAGTGAATTTAGCAACTTTTCATTCATTCACTCATTCATTCTTAAAGTTTGAGCACAGAAGGTTTTCTAGGAGAGGAAAGGTAGAAAGAGGAGGAAAATCATTTAGCAAGAAAGATCAAACTTGCCTTCTAATCTTAGAATTCTAGGATTAAAATTCTGAACCTGATGCATTTTTTTTTTAATTCCTATTTAAGTTATCCTTGTGCATTGGAGCCCTAATCGTGGTTTGAGGCCACACGATGCTAGGTGCGGTAGTTAAAGTCCTCAAGAGGTAGAATAGCATATCGGAGGGAAATTCCAAAAGTTCCTTTCTACCTTTATAACTAAATCCTGCCCAAGTTCCAACTTGAGCCATGGGAAGATCAGTTAGGTGTAACTGGTGGGAAACCTGCAAGCTGATGAGCAGAGAGCTGAAATGACTTGCCCAAGGACACAGTGAGTCAGCACAGAGGCAGGTTTGTTGAGCAAGGCTGTCTTGTTCCTAAATCTGTGCAGTATTCCCTGGGTCGTCTGTGCTTATGCAAAGTGGCCCCTGCAAACCATATTTCTCCCTGTTTTAGTCCGTTATTTTTGCTTGACCTTTTTAGGAGCTGGGACAAGAGTTTTCAGTCGCTGAGGACAAATTTTGGGTGCACATTGAAAATTCCTGATCAGAATCGTGTTTGGTGATTTGCAGACTGCAAGCATTGCTCTGAAACTTGTTTTTTTGGCAATTGTTTTAAGCTGGCAAAACTCATCCAGCTAACTCTGCCTGCAGCTGTGCTACAGGATCAAATGTTACGTTATTGGCCATCGTCCAGTTTCAAATTGCATTAAAAGTCAGCTGAAAAACTTCATTGTTCTTAAATAACTGGTGTAGTTGCCAGAGTTGGATTGCAATTAGAGATCGGGAAGGAAGGGCCCCATAGTGGTTAGTATGCCAACATTCAAATACCCTTGATGTACATCGTTTTAGGTTTCTTTTCTTTTTTTTTCCAGCTGAGCACCTAGTGAAGAGTTTTGATTTCTGGCCCTCTTTCTGGGATACTAAGTGATGACTGTCCCTTTCCCGTTCATAAAATGGGACAACAGCGTGCTGGTCGTGTCTGTAATGTGCTTTGGAATATTCATCTGTATCAGATTTGCAGTAGAAATGACACGTGGCTTTATTGCTATGACTAAATTGCTTTAAAAAGTACATTACTATTCCTGCAGTGCTTGCTCAGTTTGGCAGAGGATTTACCAGTCGCTAGAAGACACAGGGATTGTACCTACCTGTCCAATGCAAGCGCCAGCACGTTTCGGCAGTGAAATTCCTCCTTGAAGGCACAAGGCGGTGCTGCTGCCCCTTTCGCTGTCGGAATAAAGGGGAGAGGAGGAAGCTCTCTGGAAATCCTTTGCTGTGTAACGTTCCCTTCGGTACAAGTGGATGGGAGAGCGGGCTCAAAGTGCCTCGTCCCTGGTCAGGATATTTTAGTTGTGATGCATAGTTTCTCCATAGACCCTTTTTATTGAGGATTTTCAAGTTGACTGCAAACTCTGTCTAAAATTGGTGTTGTTAGTCCTTCCACTTCTCCTTAGGGCTTAGTGTGTAAATGGAAGAGTAAATCTCAGGCTGCTTTCTGGTAGTCGGCTCTCCCACTGCAGGCTGCCGATTTCATTTTTAGGTCAATGACTCTATCATCAGGTGTCACTACCTATCAAACAGTGATGTGCTATAATTCCAATGTCAGAAAAGCTTGGTCTGCAGAGCTTTCAGGGGTGGGAGCATATGAAAAAGGTGACTCAACTTGGCCCTCAGGGTATGGGCTTGATTTCCTTACCCATCCCAGTTGCCACTGGGAGGAAAAAAAAACATCTCACTGGAGTAGCCTTTTCTAGAGTTACAGTGCAGAGAATCCTGTGGTGTCTGTTTCTTTTCAGGACAGGAGTAATAAAGTAATTAACCAGACAGCAGGTTACCTCCTGCAAATTGCTTGTAAATTAACAGGTTCTATGGATGCAAAGAGTATGCCTGTACCTGTAGAATAACCTGCCACAGCACAGGAACTTGATATCTCTACTGCCAAATAGGCTAATCCTTCACGTGGTTTTGACCTGCGCAAGCTAACGTTCTCCCAAACAATTCCTGAGTGAATTTGGGACTCCAGAGACCATTCCCAGTGGACGGTTTACATGCAGCCCCTCTTCAGGAAGCTAGTAAAATTAAATAATATGGATGTGGCAATTTCTTCTAACTGGCCTCAGGGACAGAAAAGCTCTGCCACCATTTAATTTCCTTACATAGATGTATCAGCCTGTGTCCAGTTAGTGGCACTTCATGTAGCGTTAGAAGTGGAAAGCCTGTGTGATGGGTTTTTTTCCTTTTTTCTTTCTACCCAGTCGGGCTCAGTATTTTTGTACTATTTTTTACGTCTTTCTCAGACTCTGGCACTGGAGATGTTTTGTAACAAACAACACAATAAACCCTGACTTTTCTTACTGTAGAAATGGTGTTAAATTAGACTTTGCCTTTTACCTGGAGTACCTGTATCTGCCATTTCAAATTGCATTAGATTGGAAATGGGAAGGGAAGGAGATGTGGCCAAAAAAAATCAAGCAGTAACGTGTCTCGGACGGACTTTACCATGCTTTCTTCAGTAATATATTGTGATATGTTGTTGAGACTTGGTTTTGAGAGAGAAAGTTAAATACACTGATGTTTGAATTTGGTGGTTAGAGTGCCTCTAATAGGGTTGGAACCTGTTTGTTTGTTGTTTTTTATTTTATTTTTTTTTAGAGTCCTCAGTGAATAATCAGAAGAAGACATTCAGTCTCGAGGAAAAATCCAAATCTTCCAAGAAACGTGTCCATTATATGAAGTTTGCAAAAGGTAAAAGGCGTTTTGTTGTTTCATAAGCTCTAGCCAAGATTAGAGGGGGAAAAAAAACCAACTGCGTCAAGGTGATCTGTTGCCTTCTGGGGTCTAAATTTGGCAAGTAAAATCTTGGTTTAGAAATACCCCCTGCAGCAACTTACTTAAAGCTATAATATGCTGTTCCTCTTTATTTGGGACAATTTTTGGATGGCTTTAGGCTGATATTGTTGAATAAAACAATTTCTATCTGAAGGAACCATCAGCTGAGTAAAGGATCTGAATATTTTGAGTGATCTGTGCGTGGGCAGCGGATGGGAGGGGGAGGCGGCGGCAAAGGTGATAACAGAATTGCTTGGGCATCTGGAGTGCACTATCCCCTGCAATCTCCAATAACCCCTGCTAAGAGATCATGTGGATAAGATCAGCGATCAGATTAAACCTGAACGCAGGAAGAGGGAAGGCTTCTTACATCTATCAGATGCTTTATTGGATAAATAAGGACAGCGGTTGGTGGCCACAAAAACTATATCAAGTACTCATGGAGTTCAGTAATTTCTTTCTTTAAGTGATGACTATTTCAGCTGTTCCTTGTTTTGGCTTTTGACCATTGTTGAATCCCTTGATCTGTTTCTCTGTTGGTTGAGTTCACACACCTGTACGCACATGGCGTGCGTATATATGTTTTTCAATGTATGGATAGGATCAGTTTCCAGAAATGGCTAATTAATTGTACTTAAAGGTCTGTGTAATATTTTCTGATAACAAATGCCTCTGCTAAAACAGAAGTAACTGATGTCTGAATAGAGGCCAAATTTTTATATGGGGGTTTGGGTCTTTTGATTAAATAATTCAGCCTAGAAGTCAAACATGTTAACATGACCCTGCCACTTTACAACACTAAAGAATTAAAGTGATTCAGGGCTTGCAAGTACAGAGGCCGTGGCCTGTTTGAGGTAGTAGCAAAGAGGATTTATTTTGATTTGGATTTAATATAGCGAAAATAAATTGCTAAATATAGCGAAAAAAGAAGTGTCTTTTCAGCATGTAAAATATAGGCTTTCATATTAACAATATCCCTTATTTGTTTAGCTGCAGTGTTTCTATAAGGTAGGCCCCTGTTTGATTGTACCTGCTGTGGTCTAAAACAGGGAAATTGTCCTTTTTCAGGGAAAGAGGAAAAGTTATTTGAGAAAGGCTAATGTTGTTGTGGCCCTTGTTGTTCAAGTCCGATCCTGCTTCCTTTTAGACTAAACAAGAAGAGCTCACACAAAAGCGGGAGAAGGGAGCAGCAACGACACAAAATGCGGCTTCCGTTTCTGGTGCTGTTTTGTAGCCTCGCTGCTGGAGGTACATAAGCACCACACACAGCCTCAGCAGCCACGCTTGGAGCTGGGAAATACACACCAATGTGAGATTAAGGCAGTGATTCCAATTGCTTTTCTAGTAGCTATTCCACTGTGATACTGCAAAAGGTTTGGATTGTCAGCAAAGATGGGTTTCTATTAGAGAATGCAAAAAGAGGGGGGAGAAGGCATGGAAAGAAAGCGTAGGGCGAGAGGAGGAGCAGCAGGGTTCTAAGTGTCGTGTCCCAAGCCTTAGCCAAGATAAAGCTGAAAACAGGCACCAGTCTCGTCCAGCTTGCTTGGGTAAAGACATCGAGAGGCTGCCCAGTGAGACACCAGAAAGTTGGGTCACCCTTTCACCTCTAGGTTGATGTGTCTGTTTACCCTCTTAAGGATCCTGAGAAGAAAGAAATAGGTGGAACAGTCAGATATATTTTTTTTTTCTATTATAAGTGCTTAGATTCATTTTGAAGTCAGTGATTTTGCCATCAGAAAATCAAGTGGAATTATACCCCAGCAGACTCCTAATAAGTTGGCCTACCAGTGCTAATTTGGTTTCTTTAACTTTTGCTGACTTTTTTTTTTAAAGGATTTTCTGAGACAAGCTGTGAACAACTCACTATAAAGGCCTCTGCACTGTGGAATTGGCTAAACTATTGCTGGTGTCTCAGAATATCACAGTGTACCCTCTTGCTTCCCCCTCCTTGCTGCGTGTCTGCTATCAGCTAGCCACGCGACAGTCAGAGGGGAATGATGGTCCTACTGGAACTCAGAGAAATCTTTGCTTCACCCTTGAAATCGTTTTAAGTTGGAATAATTTGGTGTGTTGTAGAGATGGAGGTTTTGCTTTTCAGCAATCAAAGAAAAGTCCCCACTGAGTACAAATGGGTATTTTTTTTCCCGCTGTTTGGAGGAGCTCTAACTCCCTAACTCTATCAGAGTTGGGAAATTCTCGTGAGAATCTCAAGATGTGTAGCTTCCCCTTGAACTTTTCTTGTGTGTAGGAGGTTACAACTCTTCTTTCCCTTTAGCGTAGTGCAGCCTGCTTCCCTCATCTTGCTATGACAATTGCAGCGTCAGGAGAGGGAAAACGAGCTGTTAAATATTTCCCTGTGGCCATCCACCAGCAGGCTGCAGTTGTCTGCTCACCAGCCTTACCCTCTACGCACACATGTTTCCTCCTGTACGTGAGTGCCACAGTTGGCTTTCGTTTAGTGTCTTTAACATTCTTCTACGGATTTTTTTTTTCCCCTCCAAAACCAATTTCTCTACCTCCATGGGTCACAGTTTGTGTTATCAAAATATACCTGTCATCACCAGATGTGAAGGTTGTGGGGTTTTTTTCCTCCCCTTACCCCTTTCAGGTAAGGATCTCTCTTCGCGCAGTGAAGATGACCTGTCCTGCATATTCGGGAAGCGACAGAAGAGTATGAAGACACAGGTAAACAAGAAGCTTCACCTTTCTCTTGTTTCCTTGCATATTATTCCTTATAACAAAACCATATTTAAATGTCTTTCTGCTAATGAGATTGCCACATGCCCATCAAGAGCAAGGGGTGCTGTTCTGCCTGAGAAGTTACTGTTGTTTCTGTGTGAAGGCTGTAGGTGGAGGGCTGTGCCCTGAACCGTTAGGAAATAAGAGTGGATTTAATACATATTTTTGTGGATTATTGTGATGTAACTTCGGAATTAGGAAACTTCAGTATTTTAATCTTACACTTCTTCCATCACAAAGTAGATAAATTTTGCTTGATCTGAAAGATCCATAAATACAAGAAGTAAAATCTGACATTCAGTAGCAACTGGCCAATCTCAACAAACTGTCCTTATTTTCACAAGAATTAGGAAAGGCTGAACAGCTGCAAAGCCTTGCTCATCTTTGAAGAAAGGATTCAAAGATGGCTTGAACACTGATAAATATTTTATGAAAAGACTTTTCCCCAACTTTGTGTAATGAGATCAAGGTTTGTACTAGCATTTATTGCATTTATGTATTCATTAGCATTTTGCACTTGCAGAGAATAGTCCTGCTATATCAGTATATAAAATAACAAACTTATACTACGAAGTGACTAACGTGTCCAGAAGAATTCTTCGGAAAAGATAACATCTGGAAAGCACAGATGAATACGTTGCAAAATTGCCCTTGTTGGTTCAGAGGTCTCTGAAGTCTCTTGTAACAAGTTAGAGGGAAAGAGGGGGCCTGAAATTGAATGGAAATTTCTGAAATTCCCTGACACTTGAATATCGTTCTGTAACTTCACTGTAGGCCACTCTGAACTGTGGGAGGAGACGGAAGGGGGGAAGAATGTGCTAAGAGATCCTGGATAGCAGTGAAAGTAGTAATATAAGGTTTGTAGCTGTGTAAATACTAGGCGGAATGACAAGGGAGCTTGTGAAGAACAAATAGTGATCCACTGGGGATTCTTCACCGGGAGAAACTCTCACTATAAAATAAAGAATACTTCAGTGGGATGTCTTGAATTGAGCAGTTTAAAGGATTTGGTCTTGCCATTATTCCATATAGTGTTATAATTTCAGTGAACGTGCTGTAGGTTTTAAAGTTATTGGTAGGACAGAGGAAAATGTCAAGTCTGTTTTCTGAGTTCTCTAAACTATGAAAATACAGTTAATTAAACCGGGAGGTTAGAAGAAATTTAAACAAATTAAGAACTGTCCTGTCTTGTCTGCCACTGTGAAAAACAGTATGAACCTTTGTTACAAGTCACATGTTTTGGCTTGAAAGGTAAGAGCTTGGGAGGAGGCCATCAGCCACAGCAGAACCCTCTTACTATTTATTACTTATTACTGTCTCGTAATAAGCATTTGGGGGGCTTCAAGTCCATGAGAGATCTCAAATGCTGTAGGTAAGCTTGCATCATCGGAGCCCCTTGATTAACGCTTTTCATCACCTAAATGTGTCATGGATCTACGTCTTAGCTACCCATGTTGTCAGATCAATACAAAGCACGACGAACTGGGATTTAATGCAAATCAACAGTGCTATGGTTAAGGCAATAGATTTTGCCCACCCATGAGTTGTCCCAAACAGTTGGTCGTGTTTTCTCTGTGTGTCCTGCATCTTTTGAAACTAAAAATAAGTTTGGAAAGTGCTGTTGCTGCTTCTGGGACTTAATTCTGAAGAGCATTTGTTCTTTTGTTGATAGACGTTGCAGATAATGTGCATTTATGGCCGCTTGTGAGGGGTATGTAAGTTTGTATGCGCTTTTACAAATTCCTTGACCGATGCAGTGGTTGGCTGCTGGCTACTCTGCAAATTTCCTTTTTCCCCTCACTGAACGCTGAGCTAATGGTTCAAGGTTCTGGCAAAAAGTCACAGACTGTTCCCTGTTATGCACCCAGATTTCCACATGCAAATACAGGCCGGAGGTAATGTAATTTGGAGCTGCATTGTCGTCTTCTGGCTACCGTCTGCTGCTAAGCAGCCGTGGGGATAGAAAGCCAGAGGCAGCACAATTGCTTTTATTTTCTTCCCCCCCCGCCTTTTCTTCATGGATCAGAGATCTGTGGACTTTGCACAGAACAAAAATGCATTGCTCAGGCCCTCCAGCTCTGAGCAATTTCATTTCATTGCACCCATGAACTCTCATGATCCCTTTCCGTCATGTTCCAGAGCCTGGTCCTTAAGGTGGCATGAATGGAACTGCCCCGGGAGGAATTGCAGTACTGTTCTCTGTGCGTGTTCGCATTCTGTTTTGAAATCCCTAGGCTCTGGGCATTTCCCTGATGTGGCAGAGAGTGTACTACAGGAGCAGGCAAGTGCTGTCATTCTCCTGGAAGCGAGCTGTTCATACCTGTATCCGTGTTGAGATAATGTAGGAAGAGTCCTGGTGTCCATCAGAGCCCTGGGGTATGCCTTCAGGCAGGCTGTGGTAGGCTGCAGTCCCTTTTAATTGCAGCTCCTGTTCCCTACAACTGTTAGTAACAGTTGAGCAGGGACAGGAGCATACAAAGTAGGTGAGGGCAGCTTCCATAACTGTGCCATAGGTGCCAGAACTGCTACTCTCTGTTAGTCTGATTGCAGGTTCCCAGCTGTATTTGCAACTGAGATGATGCAAGGAAGTACCTGAAATGTATTGATCCTCTAGCTTTAAGTCCTATCTTTAAAGCTCTTTCCGAGGTATTAGATTCCTCCTCTTTTTTTTCAGAGGTGCAGTTTGAGAAGCGTTCAGTACGGATTTGATTGGGACTGAACGACCTGTCCTCAGCTCACAGTAGGGTTGTCATCTTTTGTCAAAGATCACAGAATCACAGAATGGTAGGGGTTGGAAGGGACCTTTGGAGATCATCTAGTCCAAGTCCCTGCCAAAGCAAGATATAAAGATTCAGCATAATTCTGTTTCTCATAGTTCTAGTTGTTTCAGTCCAGGATCAAAAACCATCGTGAGTATAACTTTGTGGAAAGATGCAGGAACTGCTTTTCGTTGAATCACAGAATTGGTGAGATTGGAGGAGATCTCTGGAGGTCTCCAGATCAACTGCCCTGCTCCAAGCAGGGTCAGCTATGGCAAGTTGCTCGGGACATTGCCCAGCTGAGTTTTGACTGTCTCCTTCCCTTAAAGCCTCCAGTTTTAGTCTGACAAAATTCAGTGGATGGATGAAAGAAATCGCTTAAGGAGCAGAAGATGGGAACCTTTTGGAATAACAAAACACTTGCGCTGTAAACAGACTCAGTTGGGTGATCATTTGCAGTTCTGTAGGTGTCAGAGACACAGTAGCAGTTATGGAAACGTTTACGTATGTATGCCACTGATGGCATTATGGCCAGGTTTTTCATCTGAGCGAGTTGCGGAGCTTCTCTTGTTCCTAAGAGCTGTTGTACCCATGGCCTTTGAGCTTTTCTGTTTCTACAAATGGCCTATTCTGCAGTAGATCCTGGCAGTGGTATGACATCGATGCTCATCAGCACTGTCGTACTAGGTCTGGGTGGTTATACCAAACCATTCTTAAAGATTAGGAAAAGGGGGGAAAAAACAAAATCCAGGAAACTCCATCTGTGCTTATGGTCAAATGGACACTAGTGGAAAGGCTCAAGGATAAGTGACATGGTCTCTAGACCAGCAAGATAATGCTGGCTCTTCTGAAGCGCTTGTCAAAAATATGTCACCTCTGAACTGCTGCTGGGATAAATGGTGTCTCAACAAATCAGATAGGTCACAGAGACACCGTTCCAATTAGTCATGGTCAGTCTTTTCTAGTACAGTCATTAGCAATCATTTTATGATCTTAACCTGCAGAGTAGTCTTTGGCAGAAGATGTTTTGTGCTACCTTAATCTGAACTGTCTTAACTCTAGAGCTGATCTCAGACGCACTTTTAAACGGTCTCGGTAGCCTGGGACTGATCTGGCTAATGCATTTTTCTCTTGTTTCACACTGACACACTACTGCAGTAAGTGGGGATGTTGAAATTTGGGTTATCTACCGTATCAAAGGAAAAGGGAGTTGGCCAGAGGATTGTAAAGATTGCAAAAGAGTGGAATTGCAAAGGATATGGAAGGAAATGCTGTTTGCCCCTAAGGGTCGAAAGGAGTTTCTCTAGAAGTAATAAGACCGTGATAGTTTAAGCCATTGTTTTGATGGTTCTGGGGTATGTGTTCCCAATCATAGGCACTTGCAACCTTTAATTCTCCTGAATGTTAAACATAACTGTACTTTTTTTTTAATTATTATTATTTTTGATAAATCATATATCCAACTAAAACCTCCTTAATAAACTATACAGGGACCTTTGTTTAAAAAAAAAAAAAAAGTAAAAAAAAAAACAACGGGGGGAAGAAAACAATGGCTGGGCTTCACAGTGGACCTAAATTGAAAACGTCTGCAGTTTTTTCCCAGGGAGAGTAAGTGATCGAAAATATTGAATTGTAATTATGATGCTCTCTGGAGACCTACAGTAAGGACCTGTTTTGCAGGGTAAGATCTGCCAGACTTTTTTTGCCCCCACTTTCCCTCTGATTTTCTCACTTGCTTAGAAACACTGGGAGCCGGGGAGACAGAAAAACAAATTCCATTAGTTCCTATCTGGTTGAACTTCCTGGAACCCCCACTATTTTTTTTTTTTTTTGCTTCTCAGAATTTCCTTCCTCCATCCAGCTGTGTTTCCTGATGAAGCCTTATCACTGGAGAAAATGCTCCTGAGTGAGACTGAGGATTTGGGAATGAGTTACAGACAGTCCCAACTTGGTTGCTGAACAACATGATTCTGGCACTGATTTCGCTTTGGGGGCTGGGGGAGTAGCTCTGATTTGCTGGCGCATTTGTAATAACTCTGTTTGAAATGCGTAGAAAACGGCATGTTTTGCATCCATCTCACTTCTGTGTCTCAGGCCATTTGATGAGTAATCTGCTTCCTCCAAATTTTTGTAACTTGGATGTGAACCTGCGTAAGTTCCCTTAAAACCACCTAATCCAAGTAGCCCGAAAGTCTCGAGTTCGTGGTGATTTCTTCCGTGTTAGTCATTAGAAATGTAACTATCCACCCTGTTG
>VYZM01011196.1:497715-522036 GCA_013398915.1 Dromas ardeola | reverse complement strand
TGGAGCCCCTTTAGGAACTGGAAGGCCATTATAAGGTCTCCCTGGAGCCTTCTCTTCTCCAGGCTGAAGGCCCCCAACTCTCTTAGCCTGTCCTCACAGCAGAGGTCCTCCAGCTCTCTGATCATCTTTGTGGTCCTCCGCTGGTGTCCAATTTTGATCGCCAAGCCAGATTGTCTGTTAGGGTCTAACAGCTGAAGTCAGCAACAGAAAAGGGAGCTCAACCAAACCTCAGTTTTGCTGAGTTGGAAAGCGTTTGAGTACTGTACTGTACAGATTGTGAAGTTTCCATACACGTAACATAGAATGGTTTAGGTTGGAAGGGACCTTAAAGGTCATCTAGTTCCAACCCTCTAACAGTGTCCGAACTCTGCCCTGCACTGGATTAAGGGATGTGACCTCTGTCTGTTGTGCATAGTTTGTTCTTTCTCTCCTTAGAGAAAAATTGGTTGTGCATTCAAGTGTTTTGATTTGGCAGACTCTTGGTAATACCAATCCAGTGGGTATTAGTGAAGACAAGTTGAAGTGTGCTCTGGCTTTGGAGCAGAAGATGATGCTGTTTATAATTAGTTTCTGTGGAAGTTTGTCGCACAGTCTGCGATGGACCTCCAGAAGGTTCTGCAGAGATGAGTTTTAACCTGCCAGTAGAAAATGCTCGTGTGCCTCAGGATCCAGGTTCACCAAGGCTGTTTTGGTGAGCAGCTCTCACTCACCTCAGCTGATGCTAAGCACTAATACTGTGTTGCATGGTCCGCACGCTGAACTTCGTGTCCTACGAAATGTCCCACCAAAAGGACAAGACCACGGTTGATTTGACCAGGGACAGTAGAGGGGACAGAGAGTGAGCAATGTGGCTATCCGCAGCATTGAAGAGTTCAAATCACTTAGTTCTTTCTTACTATTTCTGGTTTTGGGGGGTTTATTTTAAATCTGCTCTATTCTTACCATGAGCTGATTTCTTCCGAGCTCTGGGACATGTTGTTGACAGCAGGAGAATCGAACCCAGCTCAGGCTAACTAGATCCTATGTCACCTGCGTTACAGGTTGTTTTTTAAACAAATGAAGAGAAGATCAAAAATACTGTCTGCCCTAAAATCCTGTTTTCCAGAATATTGAAGAATTTAAATGTCACTCAGTACTTCAATACTTGAAAGAAAATTATTTATTCTCAATACTTCTTTGCAGAGAAATTTCTGTAAGCTTGGGAGTAGAAGAAAGTTACTGTAGTACAGAGAGTTAGTCAAAGGCTAATGCTAATTAGGAAATACTTTCTAGTTCACAGAAAATACGAGCAATTTTTTTTAGAAAATTTCTAAAAATAACTATTTTCATTTCAAATAGTCAACTTGGATGTTTTGCAATGAATATTTGCAGTTGGAGAAATAGGAATTACTACAGATGTTGTGGTCAAGTGCAAGCTTGCAGGTGCTTTTGTATTATTGTTCATTAGACCACTATATCTCATAATGGAGTAAAAATCTTAGATGAGGAAAAAAATCATCCAATTTTAGGTATTTATTATTTCCGGTAACCCTTTGTCTATATATATTTGATGTCTCATTAATATGAATTTGGTTTATATATTTTTTTGGAGAAAAAGGGGAACAGTGTTAAGTAATTAAGCAGGAGGGGTTTTTTTTTATCTTTCCCACGTCTCATCTACTCCTTTAACTTTTAACTGTATTCAAAAAGCACCTTAGTCTGTACCAACCACTCCAGGGTGCCTGGAACACTGCCTAGGTTTAGCTGTTACTCAGTAAAATAGCTGTAAAGTCCTCTGGATAGCAGTAGAGGTGGAATTTCTCTGCAACTAGTGATGTATTAAGACGCTAAGACATTTGGTATGAAAAGTGTCATAACAAGCAGCAAAGACAACTTCTTGAATTCTGTTTTGATGCATCGCATATCAGGGGCTCCGTGCTCTTATGGCACTGCTGTCACATTCAAGCAAAAGCTATTGCCTCCAGCAATTCTCAAATTATCTTCAAGCTTCAAATACTTATTTACTTGCCTGGCTCAGCTCGTCCCAGTATCAGGTCCTTAATCAGTAAACAACACATTTAGCCCAGTGGGTTATTAAGTTTTGTAAATATCTTCCTTTTCTGTGTTGTCAATCTGTCCAGTAATGGCATCAGTTCAAAATCCAAATTGTTTCATGAAGACCACCATAATAGTCTGCTTATATAAACCTTTTGGTGCTACTGAGCTTGAATCTGGGGCAGTGATTTAATGAAACACATGACGGTCGGGTTATCCAGTTCTCAAGTTTGCTTCTACCTAAAAACGTTTCTCCTCCTGAATTGAAGAATGAATGTTCTGTGGGGAGCCACTCGGTGTTGGCCGAAGCGACCTAATTTCAGCCTCTTAATATCTGTGACTGCGCTAATGCTGGAAGCTTTGGAAGCTTAGGCATTCATTTACATTTCATCTTAAAAGCAGGGAGAATGCTGGGCCGAACTTGGAGGTGATGAGAGAAAATTGTGTAATCTTACACGTCAGCAAGCGACTGGAAGAGGAAGTTTTTTGTTGCAACTTGCACACCAAGAAGTCAGGAGGCAAAATGTCCCTATTTTAACTTATGCCTTGTTAAGCCTTCTATTAATCGCTGCTTTTAAACTCCTCTCTCCCTGCCCCTTTGGATTTGAGGGTGTAATGTGTCTGTAGAGGACATCGCCTGGTGGTGGATCCCAGGAATGTGGCTCAGGTGAGGCACAGCGAGCCTGGGGTGGGGACTCTTTGGTTGGCTTCCACCATGGTCCTGCTCACATGCTCTGCAACCTTGGGTCAAGTTACTCCTCTGCATCCCAATTTCACAATCACTAAATCTGGGGATGATTCACATACCCCATGTATTAGCCTAATTTGTGTTAAGTGTGTAGTTCTCCGTGAAGTGCATTGAAATCTTTAGATGATAAGTGAGAACGTTTAAGCACAAAGGATATCGTACATGTTCAGTTTCTCCCGATGGTTGTTTCTGGAGAACTGGAAGAGCTGTTTGAAGTGTACCATATGTGCTCACCTATTTACCTTTTGAACTTTACAGCCAGGGGTGCCTATAAAAGCGATATTGTGGTTTATAGGACATTGTAGCTTAATTAAACTTTCAGAGATTCGCGAAGCGTGACTGTCTCTGGCTTTTCTGAAATCGCTGCGAAAGCAAAGCTCTTTACATGAAATCTGGATGGGAGGAAGGAGGGTGCCCCAGAGCACCAAGTTACTTGCGGAGGGTACGTAACCCTGCGCATTTGTGAATCTTGGAAAGCTGAGGTCAAGCAAGAAGTGAAGAAGTATCTACCCGCAGGAGTGTTTGTATAAATGGTTGCTTCTGGTCAAGTGAAGTAGCAGCCCTTGTTTTGACAGCTAGTACTTAATGTATCATTTGGGCTGCTGATTCCCTGACATCCATTCATTACGGCAGACCTCCTCTGACCAGCGCTTACCAACCGGAGCACTGCAGGCTTGGTGGGTGTGTTTTTTTTTCTTTTTAATAGGCCTAGTGTTTCTCCGTTACCAAATGGCAAAGGAATGCTGTGTGTAGCAACTGCGATGGATCGCATCCAAAGGCACAAAATATGGCCTGTTCCTTTTTCCTCCGTCGTCGTAGGGAAATGGGTGTCTCCAAGAGACGCCCGTCGGTATAGCCCTTGCTCTTCAGCAACAAAAGTCTGGGTGTTCTGATTTTAACACTTGCTACTAGAAAACAGAGGTTTTTCACTCCTGGCAACTGACTTTACAAAAACACTGATAACAATAAAGGGCTCCGTGCCCAGTCCTGGCTTGTGCTTGCTTTCTGGGAATCTTCCAGGGTAGTGGTGATGCTGCCCCTCTCCTTTAACCCACGAGTTGTCCCTGCATGGCAGAACTCACAGCATGGTTTGTAGAGCCTGTCTGGTCCCAGGTGCCTTCTGTACCTCAAAGTCTGGCACCTCCATGGCTTTGATAATACCTGAAGCCTTGCAGGGCTATTCTAGATATTGTTCAAATCACGGAATAAAAGTTGATTTAGTCGTGAAGCTTCCTTCTTTCCAATATTAGTGGAACAAAATGCTCTTCACCTGAGCACAGAAGAGCTTGGGTAAATTTGTGGGGATGCAAGATGTTTCTTTTCCCACTAGTACACAGTGCTAGTTTCTTTTTCCACTAGTACACAGTGTGGCTTCTTAGTTTAACGTATCGGCGCCTTTGCACTAGATTGACTGCTTTACAGACAGGTATTCTTCAGTGATGATTTTGCTCTATAGGGATGACAGTAACCTTCAGCAGAGAGATGTGCAGAGCTGGGTTTGCTGACATCTTCAGCTGCTGCAGCGAGAATACAGGTTGGGCGGAGAATGGCTTGAGAGCAGCCCTGAGGAGAAGGACTTGGGGGTGCTGGTGGACGAGAAGCTCAACATGAGCAGGCAATGCGCACTTGCAGCCCAGAAAGGCCCCCGCATCCTGGGCTGCATCAAAAGAAGCATGGCCAGTAGGTCGAGGGAGGTGATTCTGCCCCTCTGCTCTGCTCTGGTGAGACCCCACCTGGAGTACTGTGTCCAGCTCTGGAGTCCTCAGCACAAGGAGGACATGGACCTGTTGGAACGGGTCCAGCGAAGTGCCATGAAGATGATCAGAGGGCTGGAGCCCCTCTGCTGGGAGGACAGGCTGAGAGAGCTGGGGGGGTTCAGCCTGGAGCAGAGAAGGCTCCGGGGAGACCTTATAGCAGCCTTCCAGTCTCTCAAGGGGGCCTACAGGAGGGATGGGGAGGGACTCTGGGTCAGAGGGTGTAATGATAGGACGAGGGGTAACGGCCTCAAACTGAAAGAGGCGAGATTTAGATTGGATATTAGGAAGAAATTCTTTACTGTGAGGGCGGTGAGCCCCTGGCCCAGGTTGCCCAGAGAAGCTGTGGCTGCCCCATCCCTGGAGGGGTGCAAGGCCAGGTTGGATGGGGCTTGGAGCAACCTGGGCTGGTGGGAGGTGTCCCTGCCCAGGGCAGGGGGTTAGAACTAGGTGATCTTTAAGTTCCCTTCCAACCCAAACCATTCTATGATTTGCCAGCAATCGCCTGTCAAAGCCCTTGGACTAGCGCTGAGCCCCGACCATCGTGGGGTAAAGTCGAAAAATACAGGTGATATTGGTGATATTCTTGAAAAAAGGGCATGGGGACATCACAAGACTGGCTGAAGGGATGGGAACTGGTAGCACTCTCAGAGGAAGCTTGCAAGGTTGGTAACTAGGAAAAATTATCTCGAGTTTATGTCGGGCAACAAAATACTAGAATTTTGCCATGACATCTGTAAAGTACATTTGTACTTCATTTTCCAAGAAGCTTTTATTTTGTGGTTGAAAGTTTTGAACTGAAGGCTGCAAAACCCTTTTATCCTAATAAGTAGCCAATTTTTCTAGAACCTGTATTGTCAGGCTGGTAGGAGAATTCTCTCTCTTCCCTGGCCTGAAGTCCTTGAAAGAAAACATGAGATTGCTCTCAAGGGAGAGTCATGGGGTTTAATACGACTTAAGGGCCTTGACACACAATCATCTTAAGGGTGTCGTGCAAGAGGTACCCACTTAGCTTTCTCGGTTTGTCCTTCAGGATATCTTGTTGCTGTGGAGATTTGCTGATAATGATGGAGTCAAGACAGTATTCGCCAATTGTTTCCGAGTTAAGGTAGATGCCTAAAGTAGAGGGAGATTAATCCTCACTGAGAGGTTAAATATAGTGATGTAACATGTAAGAAGCAGGGGAAGAGAAAAGCAGCGGTGGAGGGCCATTTAACCCACTTACGGTATGACCTGTGCATTTGAGGGTCACCTCTTTCCATTGAATATGATGATTTTGGCCTCCAGATTTAAAGCTTCCACTAAATATAAATATTTGGAATGGTCTGAGCTTTGGGTACAAAGTTCTTGATTTATATACATATATTGCAAATATATAAAAGCTTTATGTTATTTTCCTTTCCATATGGATGCTTAGGTGAGGCGTTACGTTTGTGACAGCTTCTGTCTTACAGATTTGGTACTATTAAAATGGTTTAGTACATAGAATGCTCATAGGACCTCAAGGAACTTTGGAAGGGATCGCGTATATACAAATTATTCTGTAAACTAATGCCATTTCGTAACTTGACCAGAGACAAATGGTTCTTCTCTCCTTCTTTCTGAATAATTTTCCTCACCTTCTGCAAATAAAAATACCTTTATGTAGGCGATCCAGGCAGAAAACCTTCTTAAGGCGGTAGCTTTATACGTCCAGTAATTTATAGGCACCTTTTCCCCAGAGTGCATCACTGAATCAGTACCCGGTTCTTATTTAGGAGGGCATATTATTCACTTTTCTCTAACATTTGGGAAAGCAGGACATGCTACTTATTTGAAAATCGTACCAGCTCCTTTATCACTGCCAGTCACAGGCAGCAACGCTACATTCCCTGCTTGACACGAAGGAGGAGGTTTGCCCTGAATAAATATAGTAGATAAATGGTCTTTCTGTTCCTCAGAAGAATTTGGGCCACTTCTCAAAGTTGGTGCCAGAAGTACAGTAGGAGAGTGGCACGGTTAAAGTTAATTGCATTCAGATTTTAGTTAAAAGTCTAACTAGCTTGTCAGCTTTGAATTTATATTTTCACAGTTCACTAGGGAGTGATAATAGGGAGGCTTTGATGTAGCTTGCTGGTTTTTTGCTTTGTACCAAATGCTCCGAAGTTTAGTAAATAATTTTTTTTCCTGGGGAGGGGGGGTGGGGGGGTGGGACATGAATGCCAGCTTAATGCCAGCCAGAAGAATCACGATAGACCCTCCCCGAGGGGCAGCAGGGACATCAGTAGCTGCATGGCTGGCACGTTAAAAGATTTGCGTGGAGCACCAATGCTGAGCTCTCTAAGAAACAGCTCATCAGAGATTTGTTAATTAGGCGTTACTGGAGACTTGCTGAAACAGTGAAGCTGCGATGCACAAAGCACTGCCTAATTAACTCTTTAATATCCCTGTAATGCATTTGCTAGGTCACTCCAAACAGGGAAACTGAGGCATGTTGGTTTAATTGCCTCGGCTTCCTGAGGCTGTCCTGAACGGCAAATATTTGAGACAATGCAGCTACGAGACTGATTCAGAGCTCAAAACACAACATTGTGGCTTCTAAACCAAGAAAAGCCTCTCTAACGTAATTGTTTTGAAAGATGGTGGTTCTAGCTTTAACTGGAACCAAAGTCTCGTGCCCATATTATTTTTTAAAATTGCTGGAGAGAAAGGTTTGTGATGTATAGAGCTGTCCCCCCACCCTGTAACCAGCTGGGGAGGACCCAGCTGTTCAATCATCTTTTAAATACGTAAGCAAAAAGGCACATCTAAAAGCATTAATAGGGTTTGCTGTATCTTATTCTAATATTATTTGTTAAATTTTTATTCAAGAGATTACTAAGCTTGATACCTCCCAGGCACCTGGTCTCTGGTTGGAGGGCAGATCAACTTCCAAAAGTTGGAGGGCTCCCCCTAATTCTTGTTAAAACCATTCTTGAACACTTTTAAAGCAGTTTAATGTAGTTTTAATCATTCTAACTCATTAAATGAAAAAGAATAACTTATTCTCCTGTTTTACCTGGTGATGTGCAAACAGGTTGCCCAGAGAAGCTGTGGCTGCCCCATCCCTGGAGGGGTTCAAGGCCAGGCTGGACGGGGCTTGGAGCAACCTGGGCTGGTGGGAGGTGTCCCTGCCCAGGGCAGGGGGGTGGGACTAGATGGTCTTTAAGGTCCCTTCTAACCCAAACCATTCTATGATTCTGTGAAAACACTGAGCTCTTTGAAGGTGCAAGGGGTTTTCTTGTAGCTGCAGCCCATCCCATTTTCCTGGATGGATGAATTCCATCACCAGGATCTTACTGCAGTAAAGACCTTGTCCTGCAGAAGCTTCCTTCCAGCAGCTAGGAGATTACCTGCTGCAGTAGAGACTAACTGCCACGTATGCTTGATAGTGGAAATCATCTCTAAAATGTTTGTTTGATACTAAGTCAAGCTATTGAGTAGGAAGCCAATGACCTTGAGCTCTCTCTTCAGCTGGTAGCCCTTCTTTGGAGACCTGTTCCTTAAGCCGCTCTTTTCACCGCAGGTGGTTTTGCAAAGCAAGTTGCTGTATTCAGACGTGGAGATAAACCTCTGCCTTTGTACCTGAGGTTACACAAGCGTAGATTACCACGGCCAGAGTCTAGCAGGAATGCGGTCTCATCTCGTTCTGGCTAACCCCAGTGAAAATGGGAACGTGTATTGCCAAAACTATCGGAGCATCCAGTTGCGGCGAGGAGTCCAACAGGCTACAGACAGGTTTTCACTGAGTGGGAAGTGACTTTCTGTTTTGCAAGCCCTGCAACATTGATTTCAGCACCTGTCTGGATGGTTCAGAGGTAGTGTCATCGCCTGGAGGAATAGCTGGCTTTATTTGAAAGAAAAGCTGGGTTTTGTCCATTCTGAAGTGGAAACCATAAGACTAAAAATTCTGAAAAGGAATCCATTCATAAAGCGAACAATGAAGTATTTCCTTGTAAAAGCAATTACTGCTTTAACATACAGAGTGGCTTCCTAAATTTCAGTGCAGGCTACATTGTTTGTAGTGATATTTAACAGAGCACCCTTAGCTTCTGTGTATTTGAAAGAAGTGAGCTTTACAGTGGAAAGAGTCAAACAGTCCAACGTAATTTTTTTTCAATTAGTTTTTAGTGAAGCATACGTTTGAGTTTTGGTTGTACTCAAGGTTCTAAAATGTTTCACAATTACTGCCTGGTCTGATAAGCGCTCTAATTTAAAATTATTTGTTTGGGAGTGAGGATGTTGCTCTTGTGTTTTTATGGCAGAAGATTCTCTAATGTCTTTAAAGGTTTGCGTGTGTTTCATTAAGCTGTCTTGACAATACTTAAATTAAAAAAAAAAAATAAATTCCATCTATTTTTGGTCTTTTTTCCCCTACACAGGACACGTGTGAATGTCACACAAGGAATTTCGTGCTTGTATTTACATAAGGTTGGGATTGCATGTTCTCGCAGCCAGAGTTTGGGCTGGCTGCTGAGCGTGGGGGTGGGTTGAAGTGGATCGGATGGCATCTCCTGCAGGCTTTTATATAATGCACTTCTTTTGAGGTTGAGAGTTTAATGTTTATTTCATCCTTTTTTAGCACTATATGATACCATTTCTCAATATCGAATATATTACACCTAGTTCAAATACTAATTTGTGTAAGTACTGAAAATTGAGATTGATCATGATGATCATGAAAATGAGATTGATCGTGTAACTTGACTCCCTCCAATTCTACAATAAGATGATTTAGACAACCATAATTTTTAATTACATAATTATGTGCTATTCATTTCTCTGGTAATAGCACTTGCATAATGAGGAACTATTCAGTATTTTGTTTTCATTTAGGGTGTGTCCTTGGTCTTTATTTACTACATACAATTCAAATGCTGCTCAGAAGACAGAATTATGAATATTCTTGGTGGCTTTCTACATTATTTTGCTACAGTAGTATCTTCATCCTTTCTTTTCAACATTTCCCCTGTGGTACTTGTAGAGGACGGTTTGTTATATCCTGAAGTAGGATAAGTCAAAATCTGGAGGAGTCAGAGCAAGGAGAATCCCCCCTCACCTGTCCCAGTCCTCACAATGTTGCTATGAGATAGAGAGGGCACAATCCCAACCTTTTGATGGGCAAGGAAGCTCAAAAACTGTATTTTTTTAATAGTAAACTTAAAAGGCCGGGTTACCAACCCGTTCACTGGCCTCCAGTTGTCCATGTTATTAAACTGGAAGCACAGTCCCTGGCCAAGTGATGGTTGCATCCGATGGCATGGCCTGTTTTAGGAAACTTGCATATGTCAAGATCTTTTCTTAGGAAGCAATTTGGGTGCAGCTGCCCCATTTTGTGTGATGCGGTACAGACGTCTGCTGATTTTAGTTGTGCAGCTTGAGATACCTGAGCTTTTTTTGTTTTCATATTGCTTCAAATCATAGAGTTGCATGTAGTCACAGGACTACTGCTCTTAGAATCATAGAATTGCCTAGGTTGGAAGTGACCTCTAAGATCATCGAGTCCAACCATCAGCCTAACACTGACAAAATCACCGCTAACCCATGTCCCTCAGCACCACGTCTGCACGTCTTTTAAATACCTCCAGGGATGGTGCCTCAGCCACTTCCCTGGGCAGCCTGTTCCAATGCTGACAACTCTTTTGGTGAAGAATTTTTTCCTGATATCCATCCTAAACCTCCCCAGCGTAACTTGAGGCCATTTCTTCTTGTCCTCTCACTTGTTACTTGGGAGAAGACACCAACTCCAAAGCTCTGAGTGGTTTTCAGATGAAGGTTTTTGACAGGCCCTTATAAAAAGAGAAACAGAAATTAAGGGCATGACTTCCTATCGGTGTGCTCTTTGCCCAAGGCCAATGCAGAATTTAATTTCTCAGGTCTGTGTTCAGCTTGTTTTAACTACAAAACTCTTGTTCATTTGGCTCTATGCATTTTGCACCAGGTGAAACGTGGTCCTGGAGAGTGCTGCTTCCTTCACTGCTAACCTCTGATTCATCTCTGAAGGAGTCTGTCCTGCTCATTGTGTGAGGGAAGGTCCTGTGCAAAACATAACACGTGGCCATGTAGTTAAAATGGTCTCAGAACGCAAAAGCATAAAGGTGCTGGAAGAGTCGGACACCTAAATATTCTTGCGGATCTGGGTTATAGTAATCCCTCCAGCGCCCATGGACTTCTCTGAGTGTTTAGCTTTGAAAATTGTCTCCCTGTTTAATACAGGTTTCGAAACTCAGTTCACACAGCTGGAGCTGAAAAATTTTAGTTTTCCACTATTAGTCTCTGACAAGAACAACTCTGAAGTACTAAAGAAGAGAGTTTTTGATGTCAGCCCCGCTGCTCTGTTGTTTGTTGAAACATGGTTATACATAGGAATGGGTTTTTTTCATCCATCTGTATATTCCTGGATTAAAGAAATATGGATTATTTCAGGTGATATTATTCATAGCCGCACAGTGAGAAGTTACTGTTTTATTAGAGGGCCAAATTACGCCTCAGGGGAATACGCTGGTCAAATCACTTTTCATTTAGAAGGGTATTCCGTCCCCAACATGCCTGCATACAAACCAGACAAATTTGGATTTTTTTTTCCTATTTGATTTCTTTTTTTGATGCATTGACACTTCTGCCTTTTTTTGGGTTACAGTTTCTTACATGAGTAGAGTCGCCTCACTCACAATGGGAGGGGATATAAATACCTGGCGAGAAACTCAGCCTCTGAAGTCGCTCTATTAATCCCTGCCATCGGGGATGCTGCTTATATATGTCACCTTGTGGTCGGTGCAGGTGAGAAAATGGAGCAGAAGAGCTTTCCATTCAAATAGTGTTTTCTGTAAAAATGCTGGGTGGTATTTTTAGACACCTTTGGCTATCTAACACTTTATATGCGATGTTCTTGTGTGTAATGTGCACATGCCTGATGCGTGCCTACCGCCCCGTCTGTGCCTGGATGTGCCTTGAAGTCATCATGAGCACAAATACACAGACGGTCCATGTCTTGCTAGCATGGTTTATTAATTAGATCTAATTCATTGCACTCATTGGGAATTCCCTGTGAACACTTCAAAGCACTCGATGCAGATATTTGCTTGCTAGCATGTGATTCCTGGTGTGTTAGTTTGCTGTCATGTGGCTAGAAGACTTCTTGAATCTGCAAAGTACCTCATTTGTGATGAATAAAGCTAGGCAGATACTGGAGTCTTTAAATACTGATGGCTGGTTGAGAACTGTGTTAATTGCTGTGTTACACTGGGGAAGGCAGAGCTTCTCAAGCTCTTAATCAAAGGCCCAGAGCCCCTTGGAGAGCAACATCCTGCAGACTGTCTCACTACCTCCAAGTGTTTGGCAGCTGGGGGCGAGAGAGGTACCAGAGTAGTTTATATTGAAGTAAGCAAAGCCATATTATCTTACAAAACCCTCATTTTATTGTTTCGGTTAGCTTTTTAATTAGGTACTGACTGCTGTGGGGAATTGGTTCTTGCCTGTGTCTGCCTGCGTGCAGCGACTCGTCCCCGCCAGCTGAGTGGGAACGGATCGCACGCGGGGGTTTTGCAATCATCCCATGGCCCACCTTCTCGCGCATCACAAACCAGCACGCCAATGTCTTGGTTACAGAGCAAGTAAGGAGTCAAGCTCGTCTTTTCATTCTGTTTTCATGAGAAGAGCTGTTAATTATAAGGAACATCATCCCAAAGGCAAGGTTGGTTGGGAAGGCAACAGCTTGCGTGGTGCACTTGGGTTACGAAGAGGAAAGTAGAGATTGCAGTCCCTTGATGCTCCGATTTACATGGTTGCAACCGAAACCCGTTTCCAGTTTCCTGCCTTCGCCACGAGTCAAATGTTCCAGTAGTTTCTGACTTTTGCATTTAATGTGAAACGCCTCACATCTGTAACTGAGCAATAAAATGTAGTTTAGACCTTTCTGAAATATCTCCAAATGTCCACGCTCGTGCATGCAGAAACCATTTCTGTGTTATAACTGTGGAGTATTTTAAGAGTAACAGTAGGAGGAATACTTCCAGGTCTGGTAAAAACTTCTTGTGCCAGGGTGAAAAAGCATCAATAGTATGTCAGCGCCTCTGTATTACGAGATGCTTCTCCACCATGTTGCGTTCCTGTGACATACCTGATACTTTCATCCTCCACATTTCCGACTGTAGAGTATGAACTGGACTCTGGTCTGGGGGTGGATCAGGGCAGAAAAGGAAAGCTCTGTGTTTCTTGGAGAGCTGTTACAATTAATCCTGGAGAGCCAGAAGCTGCTCAGGTTTTCTTCCCTTCAGAGCGCTTCAGATACATGTTATCACACATTAACTTATCTTGATTAATTCTGCAGAAGATATGAGAGCAGTTCCCTCGAGTTCTTGAGAAAATGAGAAGGACGTACTATCTCGCCATCATCCTCTCTTGGCGTCAGAGTGTCTGTCTACTGGCATTACTTTAAGCCAAGGGAAATTGCTTGACATCACTTAAATTTCTGAATATCTAGACAGCGGGAGTTTGGCACTCTGAGGGTGAATTCTGAAGCCAATTTTATCCATCGGATGGTATAGATCATGTTAACACACATTGTTGCTTTTACTAAATCCTCAAGGTAGACTTCCCCAGGTGAAATAGCAGCAATTTCAAGGCATGCTGGTAACCAAGTTCATGATTTTCTTTTCTTTTTTTTTTTTTCTTTCTTTTTTTTGGCAGAGATAGGTGGATGCCACACTCCCATCTAAATACGCACTATTTCTGAGCATAAGTTTGTGATTATGGTTACTGTAAAAGAAGAGATCCGGATGTTTTTCAGAGCCTGAGGTAAATGCTCTGCTGCGTAATACAAGCAAATTAATCTAAAAGTCATACGGTTTGAAACCAGGATTTCAGTGCACTGATATCAAATCCAGCTCATGGGTATAGATCTATGTAAACTGCATGTCTTTAAGACAGAGGTTATTAAAGTGTGTTACTTCTGGCTCATTTTATTTGATGGAAACCTTTTTTTTTTTTTTTTTAAAGAAAATCAAATAGCCTAGTTTCTGCTGGGGAAACTTTCTTCTGAATTGAGCATGAAATGCGTTGGTTTTTTTTTTTTTTTTTTTTTTCAAAAAATCTTTTTCAGATGCGTTTCGAACTTTTGCTTTGATCAAAAAGCACGTTGCCAATCAGACTATTGAAATTTGCAAAAAGCCCAATGCTGCTTTTCCAAAGGAGACACAAAAAAAAAAAAAAAATAGTTTTAGGAAGTTCATTCTGAGTTCTGTTTCTTCAGCCACCAGCTCAAAGCCAGGCTTTGCCAAACAGATTCCCCCTGAAAGGGCTGTTGCCTGTCTTTTTCTCTTTTTTTTTGGCTTTTCATTTTTGTTGTTCTTTGACAAGACTATCTTAGTAGTGTCAAAAAGGACCTCACTTAACCAAAACAGCAGCAGTTAACAATATCCAGTCTCTGATCAGTGTTTTCCTCCTGAGACTTGCGTAAGTTTATTTTGCCATTCTTGAGAGGTGGTTGCTTTTACAGTCAGCTCTGCCTTTGATACGACAGCTAAGTAAAGCTTCTAAATTTGTCCTGGCTCTGTTTGCTTTTTGAGGATTTTCTGGACAAGTGTTTCAGCTCTTCCTTTCCTGTTCTGTCTGATATCTAGGGATAAACACACCCGGACACATGCACACACACACACATGCTGTTTTATCCAGAACGCTGTGCATAATGCTGTTTGATTTCATGTCATTAGGGTCTTAAAATACTTATTTGATTCCAGTTTAGTTTTGCAGGAATATTTGACATTTTTGATGCCATCCATACTTCTTGTCTTGCCCAAGGATCATTTCATTATCGGTATTTTCCGTATTTTCATGTTATTGCAGGGGATTCAAGTGAGTAAATTTTTCTTTATTGTAGTAGAACTTAAAGAGAAATGGCGGATTGACTTAGAGAAATGCTAATAAATCAACATCTTCCTTTTGAAAACGTTACTCAATAACAGTAAGAGTAACAAACTACATTTGGATATTCCATGGATGTAGGGACCTATTTTTTTCACTTTAATGAGGATACTGAGTCGTGTTTAAGGGTAAAATGTATCAGGAGCACATTAATTTTAACAGAAAAATTTTGGAAGCTTTTTTGTTTACCTAACAGGAAAGTCCTGCTTAGACTAAAGAATCAATACATGGATTGTAGCTTCAGTGGTTTGTGTTCATTGTGGATCTCCAGGTGTTCTTCTGTGTGGATATGTAGGTAGGTCTTTAAGTCACCTGGAAAGTTAATATGTTTGAGGATCTTGGGTGCTTTTAAAAATGAAACTGGGCTGTTCTTTTCAACTTTACCCAAATATCTTGTCTTACAAGAAATTAGTAGCAGAGGTGAGTCTAGAAGTCAGGAGTCTTGAACGACCCAACGGCATTCTTGTGGCCTGCCTTTCAGTGATACCTTGCACATCAGTAAAGTTCTCCCCTGTTTTTATGGCATCCCATGACTTCTATGATGCGTCTTTAATAGCTGCTGCAGTTAAATGTGGTGTATTTGCTAAAACTGTTTAAATGTATAAAATGACCGTGCTATTTTATTTCCTTTCTGTGGGCAAGAATGGATTGGGTTTTGATACTGCAGAAAGGCAATAATAGGTGGTCAGCAGTCATAATTTTAATAATGATGTATATTGAGGGTTGGGGAGGAGCATAAGCGCGATTGCTGATGTTTCTGATGTGGCAGTGGGTATATGCTAAATGGTATTTGGTTTTATACACATTGGTAGGTAAAAATGGGGCTTTGTAGAGAGACTGGGGACTCGGTTTCTATCCGGAAGGTTTATTGATCACCTCTATGTTCAAGTTCTGGTTGAGGATGCTTCCTGAGTGGTGTTGACGTGTTAAAGGGGCACTTGGGAGATGTATCTGTCTAGTTGGGGCGATGAATGGCAATGCCACTTACCATCACTTGAGCAACTGGTGTAAAGCCAGGGATGGTGGGGTCCGATTCCGGGACCTGCACTGCAGAGGTAGTTTGCACCATCCCTGGAAGGTCAAACTGATTGTGTTGGTAGGTGTCAGAAAAACAACATACATATATACGGAAGGATGTAGGATCCTGATGCTGCTGCTCACCCACCAGAATAGTATTTGAGGAGAATTAGGGAAGCACAACCCCGTCTTCTAAAAGATTAGAAAAAACCTTCCCTCTATTGGACCAATTGGCTGCTGCGGTGTTGAGTCCATCTCGCGTGTGGATGGCAATGTTTTAACAAGAAGTGACACCAGTTTTATACAGGGTGGAGACTGAAGCACCCATAAATTAAATCATATGTGGGCAGGTGGTGGAAAGATAGGAGATAAACCAAGGTCCTTGGAGACTCTGTATAGCCTGTCCTCTGCCCAGTAAGAAACTGAGGTGGAAGGACAGAAGTAATGTAAAGAGAAGGAGGGAGCAGCAGAGAGAGAATGAAAAGCAAAGGAAACCACAGAAGAAAAATTTTCATTTATCAACGTAATTTCCATATGGAAGGAATGTCCTTTTGCCAGCTAATTGGTTTTATTTGCAAGGGGGAATAATTCTTTCATGTAGTAAAGACCGCTTTTTAACTAGTGAGGTGTTTTAAAATGCAAGTCATCCTGGGTGTGTCCGAGGAGGAGTTTGCTTTATACTGAGGATACAGAAGATTTTAGGTAGTTTTCAGTGCTCCCAAAAATCCTAACGTGAGATTTTTTCCCAAAACTTCAACCTTTTGAATTGCAGTTATGAGAAATACTTGAGTCTTTCTTTCTTTTTTTTTTTTTTTTTTTCCCTTTTACTTAAGCAAGTTTAATTTTTACTGCCAGTCTTGGTGGTGTCTGTTCTGGAGAGTAGCAGGAAAAGCTGATAAGGGCACAGGACAGAAATCTTTGTGCTTATCTCACTGCAACACATGGAGCCGAGAGAGCATCCTTTTCCTGTCCTAGGACAGGAGACGTAAACTGACCATCTCCTGACAGCAGTGACTTCAAACAGAGCCTCTAACGTCTAGAGGGTATGAATCTTCTCTCAACTTCAGAGGCCAGCTAGGTGAAAGTGGGTCACTGGCTGTTTAGAAAGCTGTTTTTGTGCCAGCAAAACAAAAAAAACAACATATTTCTGATAACTGCTGGGTCAATAGACATCTCTGTAGACATTGGAGTGTTTTGTGTTGGTTTGGTTTTTTTTCCCAAAGGGCATAAATTCAGCATGACTCGTAATTGTTTGTTTAGATTTCTACCAAAAGGTGAATTAACACAAAAAAAAAAAGATTTAACTGTTTTTTGTAAGAGAGTTTTATAAAACTCAGGGTTGTGCTATCAGATTTGGAACAAAGGTCAGACAAAAATTGTCCTCAAAGAAGGGGTTATTTGGACAGTGAGTGTCTTTATAGATGAACATCAGAGGTTTTCTTTTATGTATTGTCTTTATGTGACCTAGAAATAAAGGGTCTAAGTCAAAGGGAATGTGAATTGGAGCAAAGAGAACCTTCCACCAGGACTGCCTGTGCCTCGTGTGACTGGACCTCGGGATCTTAGCCAAAGTCTGTGCTGACTCTAGGTTAGTAACCAATTCTTGGAAAAATAGAAACGCAGTTTTGTGTTGGTTTTACCAGCTCATTTCTGTTCCACTTACCAGATTTCATTCCTAATTTTTGCCATGAAGATAGGCAGAAGAAGCCCCAGCTTGCAGCTCTTCTTCTGGCCACATGTGGAAATATATTTCAGTGGCCAAAGCCCAGGTTTAAAAATCCAGGGACAAAAACCCAGGAGTCCCACATCAAATATTGATGCCATCCAGTTTGGGGCAAACTGCTTCACTGCTTTCTGGGCCTTGGTGTCCCCATTGGTAGGAACAGCCCAAGTACTCCATGATAATGCCAAGTTCAACACAGAAGATCACAGTGGGAAAGAGACTTTGGAAGTGCACGGTATTCCTCTGCTAACCGCCTGCCTGGCAACCCAGCGCTTTCCATAGTGGCTGCGCTCTGAAGTCTACCTTCAGGTAAGCGTGGCGCCAGCTCTTCAATTACCCGAGTCTCCTGGGACTAATACAGTTTGCCCAGGTTTGACAGCAGCGTAGTGCTCTGCCACATCAGCTGAAGGTGCAGCCTTATTATTTGCACATTTATTTATTGCTGTGACATTGGCATGCCTTGCTAACGCGACTCTCCTCATCTGTTTCATACGTTAACTTTGAGACCTCACCGAGGCTGAAGAAATAGGTATGATCTCATCCTTTCCCTTTGTTTCAGGATGCAGAACAGTTCCTCCAGATTGATTGATTATTTTTTTTTATTTTGTTGGGGTTTTTTTAACAGTCACTCCTGGTAAATGTGAGAGCTGTATGAATTATTAGCATTAAATCTCAAAGCTTTTCAGCTCTAGTCTGGAACTTGAGGTCTACTACAGTCCTTAATCTCAGTTTGTGGTCACATAACTTTGATACGGGCTGGCTTTGATTGGAAAACCAGCAAACTTTTATCTCTTCCCGCCTTCCAATCAGATACGTTTCTGTCCCAGCAAACCCCAAACAGCTTCCTAAATGCAGCTCGGATAGTACAAAGGCTCTGGGACCCTTCAGCAGCGGGATGAATGGGAGCCCTAGAGTAGTATGATTAATCTCATTATAATCTGAACTTTCTAGTTCTCTTCCAGTCCCCATGAATCAGATGCAAATTGTACCCCGCAGAATTGGCCAATCTGTCATCTCTAGTAGACTGTCAGCTACCTATCCGGACCTTCTCTTCTGGTCTTTAAAAAATCATCTTGGAACCTTTCATGTTGTCTTTTTCGCATGGCTATCAGCTCTCCAGGATTCCTATTATTTTCAGCTCTGCATTAAAAACAAAAGCACAACTGCCGGTGAAAGTTGCAAAATCTTTTCTTAAAGTGCTGTGAATCTGAGCCCAGATTAAATTTGTTGAGACCGAGGTTATCCGTCTGCCTTCAAACTCGGGATGGACTACAGGCATAAATCCTGGCAGTTTTGGATTCAAAATCCAAGTACAGGGATGTCGATGCCGGTCTTCTGAGAAGCAGAGCAGCTCGAGCTGGGAATTCAGCTCCGAACTCATACCCACGTCCCCTTTTCTTCAAGACGGGAAAACTGGAAACTGGTCTGAGCGCTGGGTGTGGAGATCCCAGTCTGCGAGGGAACGCACTGCACCTCGTGCGCAGCTCACCCTTCCCCTAGACTTTGCAAAATTAGATCAGCTTCCTCTCTCCGAGTTGGTTTTATTTTCTACACTAGCACGGAGCCGCAGTGTGTCAGGTTGGACGGTGTGCTGCGAACTGGGGCATAAAATGCTGAGCCAGAAATTTGGGTGGTAATTCCACCCACCCTTCGTTACTTGTATCTTTATTACTTGTATTTCTTTGCGACTTTCCCTTATTCACAATAGTTTGATCCTGTTTAGGTCTAACACTGGTAAAGCATTTTGAGGCTTTCCTATGGAAGGGGTACTATTTATTGCTTTGTTCCTTGTATTTCTTTGCGACTTTCCCTTATTCATAATAGTCTGGTCCTGTTTAAATCCAAGCATTGGACTTAAAAGTAGAGCATTTTGGTAAAGCATTTTGAGGCTTTCGCATAGAAGGGATACTATTTATTGCTTTGTTACTTGTATTTCTTTAAAACTTTCCATTATTCACAATAGTTTGGTCCTGTTTGGGTCTAACTAACACTAGTAAAGCATTTTGAGGCTTTCCCATAGAAGCCATACTATTTATTGCTTTGATTTTTCTTAACCGGTTATTAACTCTTGTGAAAGGGAGCTCGCCGTTTGCTTTCCAGCCTAAAGAAAAAATTCAAATAACTGTTGGTTCTGCAAAAATATCTGTCCTCTCACGACGAGCCTGACCTGCAACCTTAATTTACCGCCCATCCTCCACATCACTTGGCCACCGTCCGAAAGGACACGTTACCAAGTTTGAGTAATTCCTGTTGCGTATTGCGCGGCTCGGGGAGGCTGTCACTCATCTCTCAAACTACCCAGGCTTCAGCGGCGTGGTAGGAACCGTTGTTACGTGAGTCGCATCAGCTTTTCCGTGCCCCAGGACATTTGGGAAGCTAACTCCACCACCTTCCACCCGCCTGCCAGAGATTTCATGACTGTCGGTAAATTCCTTAGTTACTTGAGAAGCCGTTGCTATAGAAAATGTCCTTTTCTGCGTGTTTGTACTGGCTTGTCTAAATGAGTGTCAATACCAGCATCTGACTTGGGCAAAAAAAACCTGTCAGTATCTGCCTTCTGATGTTAACATTGGCAGCAGCTTCTTGTAACTGTTGCAGGGAAGTAGCTCTGGTGGCCAAATTCTTTCAAAATCCAGATACTAACCTGTTTGAATGTGTAACTCGTTAACTCTCTAAATCTCACCCTTTTTTGTTACCAAGCTGCCGTCCACCAGAGCTTCTCAAAACAAGGTGCAAGGTGATCTGGAACCACTTTTCACTCGCAGGATGGAGTTATTAATTCCTCTCTTCTGTGTTTCTGTGCATTAGGTTTCGTTTCATAGGAGGTAGGTTTGGAAGGACCTTAAGGGCTCATCAAATCCATCGCCTTTTCTCTAAGAGGGATCAGCTCTGCTCGCGTGAGTCTTGACAGATATGTTTTAAAAAATAAAACACTAAATGGGCGTCTCTTTTACATGAACTCCACAAACTCTGCAGAGTCTGGTGTGTGCTTGACTAAACATGGGAAGGCTTTTCCACCTCTTAAAACTGCATCTCTGTCGCTGCTATTTAAGATTATTATTTCTTTACCATGGGGAGTAGAACATGGAGATAAGACTGCTGTTCTTTTCCGACCTTTGACATTAAGGTTGCTCTAGGAATTGCAAACCCCAAATCATGCATTCCTACTTGTAGCCTTGGTTAGGATTTTAATAGCTTCTGGCATGCCAGACAGAGAAGTGGCTGGCATATTTTCAGCTTTTTTCAAGCATGAGCCTAAATTACCATCTTTCTAGTTACAGCAAGTACAACCTGGCCAGCCCTTAGTGTGAATCAGGGGAAGGCTCAGACTCTGAATCTGTAGTGTGGCATCTTAACCATTACCGTGACCCTAAACCAACACATTTTTGCTGTGTCTGGCCTTTCCTCTGAACATATTTTAGGGTGTTAAACAATATTAGATGGTTTTTCCAGTTCAGAAACTCTGTCTGTGAAGGGGGAGAAGTTGTTGTATTGGGTAGGGCAGGTTGAAAGGGAAGTTTGCGGGTGCTTTGGATTAAGTTCTCGTGAGTTACTGTGTGTGCCTTTGCTAATATGGTTTGGTATGCCTTTTCCCTCCTGCGTCCTGGTGACTAATCATCCACATAAATAAATTCCCTCCCAAGCTCTGCTTCAAAGTCTCACCAAGACAAACCCTCTTTGCACTTCTGGAGATAGTTCGTGCCAGGGACCTTTCCCAGTTCCACCATATGGACAAGACTGAGCCAGATCTGGCTCCTTCCATCCTATATAGTCCTCCAGTATCGTTCCAGAGGTCTTTAAACTCCCAGATGTTCCCATATTCTTTCAGAGGATGTGTGAGAGCTACCCAGTTTCCCGTTGGGAAAACAGCGATGCCACAGGAATGGTTTGTGCAACGGTTAACAGGGTCCTGGGTGGGCTTTGCAGCTTGCAGGGGACTGCTCCTGCGTTTATGCTGTTACTAACTTAAAGGTAGCTTGAATATACATACGTGAAAAGTATAACAAGAATTCCCAGGGTGGGATCTAATGGTGAACTCCTTCTGAACCGAAGCACAGAGATAAATCAAAGTTTGGGCTTTTTAACTGCTACAGACTATTAGAGAAAAGAGAATATGGTCTCTCTCCAGAGAGTTGAATCCGTCCTAGTGACTCCAGGCATAACAGGATATACAAATGGTTCTGTTTCGCTGCTTTGTTTTAATGTTGATTTGTTTGTAGTCTGCCCAAGATACTAATTGGTGTTTTACAAGTATAAAGACAAAGGTGTCTGCCCTGAAGAACTCACTAACAAAAAACACTACTGTACAGTGTTAACGTACAGTCAAATTTTCTGCCTAATGAACCAATCGCTTTGATAAAATCTCTACCTCCTGGTGAATTCTCTGCTTTGATTTTCCCCTCAACTCCCATCTTCTTTTACACCTCACTTTGTATTCTTTTTCGCTCCGCTTTAAATTTTGGGGGCAGTTTGCCCTTTAATCAACATTTTACGGTGGAGCTCCTTGAAAGGAAGTGAATCACCTCTTTCGTTGGGAACAAACAAAGTTGGTCTGATGTTGCAACTCTGTGGATATTTAAGCTGAGAAATTGGAAGACCCTGGCCTGGCACAGGATTTTAAGAGGAATGGCGGTGCGACGTTAGCTTTTAATCCCTTCAACACGCTGCGGTTGATAACAGGTTGTAACATGGATGTTAGTGCCTGCATTTGCAATGCTCACATCCAGAATAATAATTGAACAATTCCTCCTCTTTAGTGATGTGTTGGCTTCTTACCACCTATGACTTAGCATGGATTCTTTTTTTCTTCAAGAGGTGTTGATTGCTGCAAAAATAGTCGTGTTAATGGTTGCCATCTGCACGTTACCCTCACCACTTCCATTTGTATGTTGTTGCCCTTTTTCCAGAGGTGATTTCCTCTGCAGCAGAGGTGGTGGAACAGACTCTGCGACTGCTTCTCATCTGCTTCAGCAAAAAATCAGCGAGTTACTTACTCTAAATCGTCTTTAGTGGTGGTTTATGCTGTCATTATTGTTTTCCTGTTTCTCTTTGAGCCTCACTTCCATCTTAAATCAACACCTACCTTTTAGCACAAATCATGTTCTCGTGAAGGAAATATGTCTGAGAAACCGGTTTAAGGGTAGTGTGAATGTGCATTAATGGTAAGCAGAGCTGGCACACTTCACTTTACTGTTGGGGACTTTGGACTTCTTTAATGAGCGTTACATGGATTTTCTTTCTAACCTGTATCTGTGTGGTATGCTGCTTTTAAAGTTGTCCAGCTGCTAATGTATACCACATTTTAGACGTGCAAAACTATCAGCAGCAGTAGCAGGCTGGATGGACTGCTGAAATACGTCCCAGCTTCCTAATTTTTATACTATTTAATGTTAGGTTGTCTTTCACCCAAGTGCATTACTTTATATTTATCAGCACTGAATTTCTTTGGTTATCATTTTAACTACTTAAAGTGCTACCTCACTTTAAGCCTGGTTTCCAGATCAGTTAAGCATAAAGGATTATTCCCTTTGTCTATTCTGTCCTCCTCTTACTGATTTCAGCCACGTTACATAGGCAGACAGCAGCCTTACAAATAGTAAGTTCCTCCTCTTTGTGAAAATAAATGGTCGCATAAAAAGGAAAGACAAATTGTTTTCCCAGCTGGGCTCAACTGTATTATTAGACATCAGAGAATCCACACAGAGGAAAGCCGTTATGAATGCCGTAACCACAGGAACAGCTTCTATCAGAACTCGCACTTCATTAGATATGGGGTCATCTAGCCACAAGATGCAAAGCCACAGGAAGCCAAGTTGCTTTGCTTAGAGCGACTGCAACCATATTTTTTTTTAAATGAAAAAAGAAGCTCAGGTCTTGGACCTTCAGCTTTACCTTGACCTTCATCTGTGCTTGGAATGACTTCTTTAAAAAACTTCTTGAAAAATTCCGTGGCTCCACCCCCCTGCTTTTCTTATGACATTAAGTGTGGGGTAATGAAGGGAAGAAACCAAAGGGAGCTGGCATTGCTGAGTCACTTGCCGAGATTTGAGGCCGGCTGACGTGGTGGTGGAGCTCCGCTCAGGATGCGGGGACCACCCAGCTCTTGCAGGTAGCGGAAGGGATTAGCAGAGGGCTCAGGTAATGAAAGGAGAGCAGGGTAGGAGGAAAATTGGCTGAAAAGGAGGTAAAACAACAGTAGAAAGCAGCTTTTAAGGGTGGATTGTTAGGGTGTAATTGGGTGTGAACAAAATCTTTTAGAGCTTCTGTGCTCTTGCAAAGTGCTAGGCCACTCTGGTCTGTTGGGCAAGGGTCTTTTTTACCTCTTTTCTTTACACCCTTTTAGTGCTCAAGGTAAAGCAAGAACTTCTGTGCTGTCTGGCATCTGGTTTCTCTCTGCTGTAGTACACTTAGGACATCCAGGTGAACTGCTCCAAGCTTTCCACTAAGGATTGGAGACCCCCAACCAGCACCACTTCCCTCTCAACAGAACAGCTGCCCACGACGTGGCCGAGGGACTGGAGACAGCGGCTGTGATTTACGCCGTTTGCCTTTGCTTACCTGGAGACAGCGGAGTGTTAAAGCAAAAAAGACATTGGGAAAAAATTGGTCTTTCCTTTAATCTGACATTTCCTCCGGAGTCTCCTCTTCATTTTGCTGCTTATTCCTGGAGCAGTTTGCTGTTAAGCTGTGATAAGCATCCCGTTCCCACTCCTTTTTCAAAGCTCCTGTGCCAGGAGACGTTCCGGCTTGGAAAATGCACACTGCCTGCGGGATTGCCTACCTGGCAGTTCTTTGTATTGTTTTGTACCCACTCATAGCTCTAACCTGCAAGTCCCTTGAGGCACAGGTTCTGTGTTTTGTGTGGTTGACTGGGCAACCATAGAGCACTTCATTCCCCTTAGGGCATTACATAAAGTGTCAAAATAAAATCCTAGGGAATCTATTTGGAATTACAGGCACGGGGATTTTCTCATTGTCGGTTTTTAACATTAGCGCTAAATCTTTATGGAGTACCATAAAGCTAATACTTAGCATAATGAACGACATATGTGTCTTTAAAACTTACCCAGGTCAAAATTATAGAAGCAACCATCACCAAGAAAAAA
>VYZM01011196.1:483030-497704 GCA_013398915.1 Dromas ardeola | reverse complement strand
AAAAAAAAAAAAGAAAAAGGAAGGAGGAAGAGAAGCAGCAAAGAAGGGTGTGAAATGAAGGCTGTGGTTTGCAAGGTGCAGAATCGTAGAATCATTTAGATTGGAAAGGACCTTTCATCGAGTCCAACCGTTAAAGTCGATGGGAGGCAAGAAAGGCAGAGCAGAAAATCAAAGGTCAGCTGTGGAAAGCAAGCCAAAGGAAATGAAGTTTGAGGAGGGGTTTGAAGGTGGAGAGTGAAGCTCTTTACTCCCAGGGGAGGAAAGTAATGTGAACCCAAGAGCGGTCTGGATAGATGCGGATGTGAAATGCAAATAAACTAAACGTTTTCACCTTTAATGCTTGGGAGATCAGAGCTGGATTGCCTCTGAGCAGAAAAGCTGAGATAAGACCCTGACTGTGAGGGTACAAACTGTCTCAATATCATATGGCTGGCTGTCGGTTTTAAAGCACAAGACCTGTCGTCTTCACTTGGATAGTTAAGATTTTCTTTGACATTGAAACGGGCATTGGTAGTGTAGATGCTGTACATGCTGATCTAAGCTGTTCTCTCCTCAAATGGCTTCCTTACCTAGGTTAAAACAGATGAGTTTTGCAGGTTGGTTGAGCCAAAGTTCTGCCAAAGATCACAGATTTCACAAACTGACCATGAAAAGCCATGATCTTCGTTACAGGTCACAGCGTACGTGTTCTGTCTTGCTCAGGCTATGAGGCTGCATAGTTCGTGCTGGCACTTGTAGTCTCCAGGGATTACCCACAAAGTAGTGCCAACTGCTTGATGACGAGTTTTCCACCTGCTTTGGGGCTGAAATGTTCTGTTCACTGGCAGGGCCACGGAGATGCTGGGAGGGCTGAAGCCCCTCTGCTGGGAGGACAGGCTGAGAGAGCTGGGGGGGTTCAGCCTGGAGAAGAGAAGGCTCCGGGGAGACCTTCCAGCCCCTGCCAGGCCCTCAAGGGGCTCCAGGAACGCTGGGGAGGGACTCTGGGTCAGGGAGGGCAGCCATGGGACGAGGGGTGATGGCTTTACACTGAAAGAGGGGAGATTTGGATGAGATAGCAGGAGGAAATTCTTTACTGTTAAAATGATGAGCCCCTGGCCCAGGTTGCCCAGAGAAGCTGTGGCTGCCCCATCCCTGGAGGGGTTCACGGCCAGGTTGGACGGGGCTTGGAGCAACCTGGGCTGGTGGGAGGTGTCCCTGCCCAGGGCAGGGGGGTGGGACTAGATGACCTTTAAGGTCCTTTCCAACCCAAACCATTCTATGATTTTATGTTGTAATAAGGGACCACCTTATTTTGGTGTTTCAAGACAAGATTAGCTATTGCTGGATCTAAACTCAGTATTTCAGAGCACGGTCACAGTTGCGAACGTACTCAAGGATGAGAAATGTGGAGATACAATCACATACTTCCTCCCTCTTCTTTCCCGAACTTTATTCCTCCTCTGTACATCCCAAGTGCCATCTTTCTTCATCCCAATAGCCACTCCAAACTGATCCTTTCTCCTTTTCTTCCCTTCTTTCATCCTTTATGTTTCCTTAGCTTCCCTCGTGAAGTGGGAAGTCTACTTCAGGCTTACTAGAAACCAGGCTTATTAGAAACCGTTGCCTAATTGCTTTGGCACCTTAACAGCCGTTTTTCAGTATCGAGGGGACAGAGGCAGCATTGAAGGGATATCCAGGACTCTTTACACTTTCTAGCAAGCTTGCAGGAGGCTGAAATACCTGTCCTACAGTTGGAAACCTCAAGAATGGGAAATATTTTGTTTCCTGCTGAAATAAGAGGGAGTTTTTAGGCTTTCCCTATTAGGACAGCAACAATTGCTGCTGTTCCCTACTAGCTGTTGTGGAGTGCGGGGATGGATACCCAAAACCAGAGGCTCTGTCCTTGCCTCCTCAAGCAGTTTTTCCATACTAAATGATGTCACTTAACAAAGTTTGTGTTACATCTTGCTCACGGTTACACTCATCCTGTCTTTCCTTCCTTTGATACTCTTGTTGCCAAAGATAATTTGGAAGCAAATTATCAGCCTTTTCACCTCGAATTCTGAAATCTGTTAACCGCACCGTTCTGCGTAAATACTTACTTCTGGTAATGAATGTGGAAAAATAGCAAAGCCTGTAAATCCAAATGAGATCTTATGTCTTCTTTAAAGCACAGTGTTCACCTTTGCTTTTATGCTGCTCGGAGTATAATATGTGCCTCCAGGAACTTGGAAGCTAAAGCTGCGAGTGAGTACAGAACAATACAAGTCTCTGCAGAAATGTTGCTCTGTTAACTTTGCTTTTTTGGCCTACATTTCTCGGTGGTTATTATTTGTTAATTATGTTATATAGTGCTCACATGTGGGCTAATTGCTTCCCCAGAGAGCTTACAATAAAATGATGGACAGAACAAGGGCAGGATGTTACACATACCAGATAGTAAAAGGGTAAGGTAGGACATGGGCGATACAGTTAGTTAAACACTTACGTCTGTGTTTGAGAACGGAGTAGCGTTCTGAAGCATAGTGTAAAAGAGTTGGGTTGGGTTTGGGGGGGAGAGTTTGTGGGTGCTAATTTGAACTGATCTGAGGAGCTGACTTGTCAGAACAGTTGTGCAAGGGAGCACCAAAACTAAAGAAAAATGAAGAAAAATGCGGAAATTTATGAAAGGCGCCTGCAGGGAGATTGTACCTGGCTTGGTTATAGCTGCAGGGCTGTACTGGCTGAATTTGTGAAAACAAGAGTAAGATCCATATGAACAGTAGGTACGCTGCATGAGTGATATTCCTTGAAAAATAAAAACCTTTCCTCAGCCAAACTCTTTTCTTCAGAGCCTTGTAGATCGGTGGGAAGAGAAAACTGCGTGTACGCATCCATCCAGTTGTGTTTCAGATTTCAGTTCTCATTCTTGCTGCTTGCCTTGTTTTGCTGCATCTGTCTTTTAGTCTGCACGCTTTCGGGCAGAGAGGCTCCGCTGCTATTTATGGTTTATGCTGCTCTAAATTGTAGTGTCCTGATTTCATTTTCCTGTGTTCCGACTACTTCTTCACACCTGCTTAGAGAAAAGGAACCAAGTTATGACGAGGGCACACTTAACAAGTAAGTGACTAAAGAGTGACACATGGTATTTCTCAGCAGCTCCTCGGCCACTGCATGTGCTGAAAAACAGGAAATTCTGTACCCTTGCACAGAGGTCTGACTTGATTTTCGTACGTGGATCAGCTGTCCAGCATATTATCCTCTCAGAGCAAAGAAGCGGAAAAGTTTCAAGTGTGTATTTTCCTTTCAAGAAGCATTTTCTAAGGGGAAGGGGAAAGGAGTGAAGATTTGGCCATTTAAATTATCTGTTTCAAATGGTCCTAGAAGCACTTTATTTATACACAGATATGCCTTTCTACATTTATTATTAGAAAAGAGATAGAAGTGAAGTTTTACATAGGCAGGTGTTATTTTCGGATTTCGAAGGACATGGAGTTTCCCCTGCCAGAAGCCAAGCTGTGATGCTGACTGTTTGCTCTCAGAATCGTTACCAGAACTCCTTTCTCTCCTCTGGGTACTTCCAGTGATTTTTATTGCATCCTTTCTCTTGGTGGCTTATCTCGGCATCTTAAATCTTCAGAGCCCTTGTTAGTACCTTTGCTTGTATTGACAATTTGGCTGGCCAAACCCACTTGTTACTTCCCCTGCAGTCCATTCAGTTTCTTCTGTATCTGTGTGTATAGGAAGAAATCCTGAACTCGAGAATCAAGAAGGATTCGGTCTTCTGAATCCTAGTTAGAAAGGATTAACAGCAGCTGCCTATTCAAAGGCATTACAAAGGGATAATGAGAAGTGTCCAGGGAATGACATAACAGTAGTAAAATACTATGTGAAGACGACTTGGATTACTTCTGAGTGTGCCTTACAGTGCTACGCCACGTGGATGATACCTGCACTACTGGGATGACTGCCCTGGACACTGGCATTGGCATTTAGAGGATGGGTACAGGACGAAAAGACCAGTCTGCACTGATTTGATTATAATCCTGCCCACCCCTTTGAAATACTACATTTGAGAGTCTCTTGATGATTTGATTATATATGGGTATATCAGAGAACAGACAAAAATTGCGACGTGTCTGTTCGCTGTAAAGTGTCACAGCCGCTCAGCACTGTCAGGTGAGAGGAACAGCGCGGTTATTTCAGTACTTGCACAGTGCCCTGCACATCTGTGATGCCTCTTTGAAGGATCTCAAAGCACTTTACAAACACTTAATGAAACTCTTAGCTCTGCTGCGAGTTTCATGTAGTTGATAAGGCATGTTTTGCGCTTTGATAGCCTGTACCAGAGCTGGACGGAGTAACTTCTTCTCCACCATTTCCCACCAGCTCTGTTTTGTAGCTGGAAAGAGAACTTGGGAAATGTGACCTTCCCAGTCCTGCGCTCGCTTTGCCGGACCATATTTCCTCTGTTATTCAAGGGGAGAATCAAACGGTTAGAATTGATTTAGGTGCTTCTGGAAAGATGAAGTCACTATGTTTGGATCTCTGTACCGTGCCAATAGAGAGATCCTAGGGGAAAATCTCTTCCTTTAGTTTTGTTTATATTCAGTCTAACGCACAGATGTAATTTGCAAGGAAATGCAAAGGAAGAGCGGTTTTGCTGGCCTCAGCAGTGTAGCTAGAGTGAAATGAGATGTCACAAGGATATCTAAGTGTCTCTCTTTCAAGATGCGAAAAGTGTCTTCTCTGCAGTGTGCTGATTTTTTAACTCTTTCACAATGTGCCTTTAGTCTTCCATACCTCTTCTACCTTATCTCAGTGTGTGTATTCATAGAATCACAGAATGGTTTGGGTTGGAAGGGAGCTAAAAGATCATCCAGTTCCAACCAACCCCCTGCCCTGGGCAGGGACACCTCCCACCAGCCCAGGTTGCTCCAAGCCCCGTCCAACCTGGCCTTGAACCCCTCCAGGGATGGGGCAGCCACAGCTTCTCTGGGCAACCTGGGCCAGGGGCTCACCACCCTCAGAATAAAGAATTTCTTCCTAATATCTCATCTAAATCTCCCCTTGTTCAGTTTAAAACCGTTCCCCCTCATTGTATCGCTCCACTCCCTGGTGAAGAGTCCCTTCCCATCTTTCCTGTATTCTCCCTTAGCCTTTCACAGGATGCCTTCTGCTCATGGATTTTACTCGCTGCCTTTGTTTGCTAAAACTTTAATGAATGCTTTCTTTTTTTTTCCTGAAAAGTGTAAGAACAGTAGGAGGAAGTTTGTGTGCTCTGGTCGACACGGTATCGGGGTTCCCAAGCTGACGTTAGAAATACAGGTGGTGTAACTGCTCGTATTGTAACTGTTAGTACTGCAGGACTGACCGGGATCTGACAATGACAGCTGGAATTAATCCCCAGGACTATCGTTGTAATCAAGTCTCTGGCCAAAATTTAATCCCTTGCACTTTTGCAACCCTGTTGCTTCCTGTTACGCTGTTGTTTTCAGGCTGAAGGCAAAACCCGGCTGAGTGATTACAGCTTATTGTACGGCTCCCGTTTCATTGATGGAAACAGGCTGGGATCCAATACGTCGTACGACAGTAAAAATGTATTGTTTATATGTCAAGCAAATGGCATTTTGGATACCTAGAGTTTGTATTCAGCAACAGAGATGGTGGCTCTCTATTTTAGCGGTAATAATGTGTGAATTATAAGAACGAACGAAAATGCTAAATTGGCCACTTTCTGAAGTACAGGATGAGCTTTTGGCAAAAATATTAAAACAGAATTACAAGGCGGCCTGGGAGAATTTGAATGCAGTTTTAATAGAAACACAACACCACGGAATTTAAAACTAAAATTAAAAATGCGGTCAGCAGATACAATGTAAATGTACTTGAAACCCAAGCACCTATAGATTTATAGAGTAGAATGAAACAGGTGCAATAAAACCTCCTCGCTAGGATACGGTGCCGCATTGGAACGGGTATCCTGAAGAATTGTGGAACCTTCGTCCTTGGAGGTTTCCATGACTCTGCTACAAAAAGCTGACCTGGTCTCACATTGGAATCATAGAATCACAGAATGGTTTGGGTTGGAAGGGACCTTAAAGACCATCTAGTTCCAGCCCCCCTGCCCTGGGCAGGGACACCTCCCACCAGCCCAGGTTGCTCCAAGCCCCGTCCAACCTGGCCTTGAACCCCTCCAGGGATGGGGCAGCCACAGCTTCTCTGGGCAACCTGGGCCAGGGGCTCACCGCCCTCACAGCAAAGAATTTCTTCCTCATATCTCATCTAAATCTCCCCTCTTTCAGTTTAAAACTGTTCTCCCTCGTCCTATCATTACACTCCCTGATCAAAAGTCCATCCACATCCTTCCTGTAGGGACTGGAAGGGTCTCTAAGGTCTCCCCGGAGCCTTCTCTTCCCCAGGCTGAACAACCCCAGCTCTCTCAGCCTGTCAAGGAAGTAGTCCTGCTCCAAGCCGGAGGCTGGACTGAAGACCTCCAGAGGTCAGTTCTAATCAATGATTCTGTGAATAACCCCAAAATTATTCTAGGCAGAGATTTGCTATAATAAAAGTCCTTGCCCTTTCTAATTGCAGGAAGAACAGTCTGACTGGTCTTTCCTTTGTAGCTGCAGGTGGAGGCAGGTGTAGCAAAAATGGATCTTCGTAATTCCACGAAGAAAACGGTTGGATTTTTTTTTTTAAGGGCTTTTCCTTGTCCCTTTTCCATTAGTTACTTCCTAACCTCTCTCCTTGTCCTCGCTGGGTAAGAGACAGAGACAGAGCTGATAGTTCACGTGGAGTGTAGTAGTTAATAACCAACTGCAAGATAGCAGCTGATTTTTCAGTGTATTCTAGCACAGAATTTATTTTAATGGAGTCAAACAGGAAAGTCCTTCTCTAAAGTAATTGGAACTTGTCCTTTTAAAAAGTGCTGTCATGTCATACAGCCTGGCCAGGTATTAGACTTTCAGGATTTTCATTCCATTTCCCATAAGTGGATTCCTTGCTATATTGGCACTCAATATAAATAGTAGTAAAATTAAACCTTGCTATGGTTATGTTGAGGTATCCTGGTGATTAGAATACCAGGGTCAACAAAAGAAGGAAATTGCAGGTGACCCGAATTTTTACCGTTTCTTTCCAGGTTTAGTGTTCCTGCTTTTCATCTCTTTCATTAAACCCTCTTTTAATACCAGGAGGTCAAATTGTATCCCTGTTTAAGTTTTTAAAGCGTTACAGGGCTGGAAGATGCTTCTAGAGTCCAGATCATCTATTTTCCATTCCAAGCAAGGATTAACTCCACCTAACGCTTTCCTGATAGCTGTCTGAGGTGCTTTCAACTGGCCGAGACTCCCAGTGGTTGTTGAGGCTTCACATATATACTGATAGATTTCTCCTACTAGCAAAGGTTCACGTTGGTAATTTACATTTGCTGCTGCTCATCCTCTTCCTCAAGCGCGGGGAAAATTGTCCCTTTTTCTGTTTGCATCAGCCCTTTCTGTATTGGAAGTCTGTTATCATTAGTTCTTCCTAAGATGCTGTCTGCAGTATACCAATCTTAATCAGGTAAATTGAAAACATTAGAGCCTCCTGGGTACCTGTCCTTATGCCAGAATCGACTTTAGAACTGATGCTACGTGGCCTTATTTATGCATGTATTTATTTTAATCCTGCTTAAACTCATCAAGCTACAAGTCTTTGTTCACTTGCCTGTTTGATCTCAATCCAAATGTTTATGCTCATACTTCACTTTAAGTTGTCAACTCCTTAAAGCAAGACTCTGTCATCCTTAATGTCTGCAAAGCTCCGGAGTGACTCTTGGTGAACAATCTCCTGTGCTTCTCCCCATCGCAGCTAGACCTGGATTAGAAAGATACAGGGATGCTCTCCGTTCTTGCCTGTCAGGTTCCGTGCGCCGTGTGGGGGTCAAACAGCGACAGAACTGGATTATATTAATCTTATTGTTCTGGTGTCTCAACAAGAAGGTAGCTAATCACCGCCGTTCAGCCCGACTGCAGAAAGGGCTTGTTGCGTTTTAAAGCTATGAATGATCGCGCGATTGCCTTGTAACTCCTTACTTCATCGCGCCCCTTTTCTGTAATTTTAGTGAGAATCTACTGGAATTATAGTTTAGCTTTATTCTGCCTTTATCCTCACCCCTTCTGTACTTTTGTGTCATTTTGGGGAATTTGAGCTAACCAAATCGCTTGTGAATTTGTACCCCCTCATCTGCGAATGAGGAAGCAAAGGCTTGAAATTACTTAAGTGATTGTAGTTCATATGTGGCAGATCTGAGACTGTATAGTAGATATTTTTGATTCCCCTGTTCTAAGCTTTAAGTGCTAAGAAAGAAGCACTTGCAGTCCGAAGAGGAGGGAAATTTCACTGCATTAATCCAGGCTGCTTCCGTTGCTGAGGTACTGGCACCCTTTTGTCTTTGCTGATAGGTTATATCTCACTTTTCCTCCCAGAGTAACATGCGGATGTGCTTTTTCTTTTTGGATTTTAATTCTTCAACCTAAGGTCTTAAATCTCCAAAGATATTCGGGTTTCAAACCCTTTTGATTTCATCAGGTGTCTAAATGCTTTCCACTTTGGGCTTCTACTGTTGCCAAACTGTTTTCGCGATGTGATATGAATTGTTTTCTTTGTATAATTGACCATAATCCTCTATTTTTTTTCTTCACTAAATAAGCATGGTTAAAAGGTGCTCGGAGAGTGTGATGCCTTAAAGATGCAATCCTGATCCTGCAGGAATCGAGGGAACCGGGATTTCACTCTCTAAGTTTAGTGCTTTAACGTAATGATGAAATCAGCGTTGTGTGTCTCAAGTGAAGAAAGCAGGCGGAAAAAAACCACGGTGGTATTTAGAGTGCTTTATGTACTTCAGATTATTTTCCATACATTTAACTAATTACATAAACAGATGATATTTACAGGGGACTTCTGGCTATAATTGACCTTCATCTTTTCCTGTGCACTTCCCAGCCTCTCCTTGAATTTTCGTATTATTTCCTCTTAATCATCTCACGTTTAACACCATGTTTCAAGCAGTCTTTTTCTCTTGCTTGGGACCATCCTACCAATTCCCTGGAGGCCAGTATTCCCAATTCCTTTTAACTTCACCTTCTCAGCCCGATTTTGTTGGCAATTTTGGAACTCAGGGCGTGGACACACATATCTCTTCCAAAGCCCAGTCTTCAGCCCTCCCACCAGTTACAGCATGATTGGTCTTTTACCTTAACGTGAGCATCAGTTCTTTAGAGCAGGAGCGTTTCTTTCTTTTCTCTTGTGTAATAAATTGCTTTTCAGAAGTTGCAGCAACACAGTAAACATTTAAGTATGTATATCTTATTTTTCTTTGAAATTTATGTGCGTGGGTTGGGGCAAGCAGGGGAGGAATTGCATAAACTGCGAGTCTCCCGTCGAGAGGTAAGAGAAAACCCACGTTTAGGAGTTCGGCGGTGTTCCCATGGCTGCTAGGACAGGTACATCACGGGAGGGGGAACACTTCTGGCACTTAACAGCCTTTCCAGGTGATTTATGGTTTCACATAAGCTTTTCCTAAACCAAGAGGTTTTCTAGGGTTGGCACCTCTTTGCTTGTCTCCATGCCCTGTTGGTTCTGTGTTCAGTGGCCCATGGTTATTAAAACTCTTATCAATAAAGGAGTTTCTGAGCAAGGTTCTTATTTTCTGGGATCGCGCATACCTTCTGAACTCCTCAGCTTAACCAAAGGAACATTTTTTTTATGTCTGATGTATTTTATAAAAGAAATGTGTAGAGTTCAAGTAATATTTGTCTTCAATTACAGTAATTAAGTTGTCAGGACTTAAAGTTACCAAAGTAATGAGAAAATCCTTTCCTGGTTGGCCAGGGGGTAATTGGTGTTCTGGTCGCAAGTAGGTTTTACGTATTGGGGTGGGGAGGGAAACCGTTCCGGCTGGCATCGGCAGCAGAAAACCGGGGAGACCATTTGTCATTTTGCAATCCAAGGCGTCAAAATCCTGCTGTGGGTAGAAGGAAAAGGAAAAGAAAGTGACCCGTTTAACTCTGCTTTAGCAGGGCATCTATTTTTGATCCGCTCTAACGCCGCTTGCTTGGGTTGGGAGGTGCATCTTATTAAAAAGACGGCGGCTACAAACATAGCTCGGTCCATTTATTCTGTGTTTTCTGTCTTGTCAAACTACTGCAGCTCCCCTTTCAAATGGGACCGATATGTATAGATGTAGGGGTTTTTTTTTTTCCCCAGGTTCAACATCTCTTCTTTGCCAGAAGTTAAATAGTTTCAGTAACTTCATGAACTTACCTGAAGGTACACTGCAAGGTATTCCTCCAAGAAAAGTACCTAATTTTTCTAAGTGCCCACACAAGCATTACTGGAATCTCAAGTGTAGCGTTACTTTCGTTCCACTGGAATAGCTCTCTTGAAAGCAAATGTATGAGGAAATCGCTACTCGTAATGCATCACTAATGACACAAATTTTTGCATTCCTGCTCGTGTGAGGAAAGGTTACGGATGCACAAGGAGCCAGACCTGCAAACCCTCACTGACAAGCCCGAATAAACCCCGCTTCAGCTAGCAAGTTTAACGATGCCCTGAAGAGAGCCAGATCACTTATCTACACCATCATGCAATAACTATGAAGTGTTGAGATAAGCGGTTTTATATCTCCCAGTTTGCTGCTGGCCTTCACCCTGTCTATCAGTTTATGCCAGTGAAAGAGGGTATGAAATATTACTGCTCTGATTTGGTTGCATTTTATAGTCACTCCCATTCACCTCCAAGATGGATGGGCAGGGTGGATGCTCTTACCTGTCCGTGCGTTTATGAATGGAAAGTCGGGGAAGCATCTCTGTCCTACTCACCACGTTTGACTGCAGTTACCTCCCGTTCAAGAAACGTGTTGTAGGCCAGATGGTGGTAAGGTTTCGACACAGCTCTCACCTGCTCAGCTTTTCCCATTGAGGGAGGGGCGTGTGCTTACCTGCAAGTCGTACAAGGCTTTAAGAAAAAGAAAAAAAAAAAGAAGAAAAAAATAAAGTAAAATTTGGGGCATTTCCAAGAGCCATTTGTGACATTTGCCAAGCGAAAGGGTATGCCACAAAGGGTTATTTTTGAGTGCTTCAGTATCCCAGCAAACGAGTCTGAATTTCAGCTGCCTTTTGGGGCTGTTTATTTTGTAAGTCACAGATAATTTAACAAGTTACGTGTTTTCATCTTGTTGCATTTGTTGCTTTTTCAGAGTCAATTCTCATCGTGCCATACATAACATCCAGCTCCAGAGCTATACTTTGCTTTTTGGTTTATATTTACGTTCTAGATACTAGACTGTTTTTATACTCACCTGCAGCTGGAGTTCGGCAGCTATTTATTTTGTGTATGCAGAAGCCTTGTAAGATCTAAACCTGTGATGTTGGTTTTGCCATCTGATAACGTATGATCAAATGGAGCATGTTTAAATAACAACATCTAGGACACAACGACAGTAAACCAGCTACGAAACAAACCTTTCTAAAGATCAGATAAGATGGAAGAGATGCATCAATGCTGGATTGCGCCGTATATCATAAGTTCTTGCACTTTGCTGCAGAGGTATTCCAGGCATGGGATTTCCTTTATGCCACAGGCTAATAGATCGTACTGTGTTATTTTTCATGTTGGTTTATATCTTGTAGAGACATGTGCCTTCGCAAAGTGAGTGTAATACACCAAGTATGATAGTATTATACATGATCTGCATGACTTGCACAGGAGTAGGTAAATAATAAGAAATTCAAACCAACAGAGAATTGTCTTGTTCTGTATTCTCTTGGTGCCTTCCATACTGACACCTCTTCTCCCTAAACCTACGCAATCTTTGGCATTAAGGGCTGCCTCCCACTTCTGCCCAAGTCTGAACCTTTCGTAGAATCATAGAATGGTTTGGGTTGGAAGGGACCTTAAAGATCACCCAGTTCCACCCCCCTGCCCTGGGCAGGGACACCTCCCACCAGCCCAGGTTGCTCCAAGCCCCGTCCAACCTGGCCTTGAACCCCTCCAGGGATGGGGCAGCCACAGCTTCTCTGGGCAACCTGGGCCAGGGGCTCACCGCCCTCACAGCAAAGAATTTCTTCCTAATCTCTCATCTAAATCTCCCCTCTTCCAGTTTAAAACCATTCCCTGTGATCCCACGGCTCCCCTCCCTGACCCAGAGTCCCTCCCCAGCTTTCCTGGAGCCCCTTGAGGGGGGCCTGGCAGGGGCTGGAAGGTCTCCGCGGAGCCTTCTCTTCTCCAGGCTGAACCCCCCCAGCTCTCTCAGCCTGTCCTCCCAGCAGAGGGGCTCCAGCCCTCCCAGCATCTCCGGGGCCTCCTCTGGCCCCGCTCCAACAGCTCCGTGTCTCTCCTGTGCTGAGGCCCCAGCGCTGGAGGCAGCACTGCAGGGGGGTCTCCCCCGAGCAGAGCAGAGGGGCAGAATCCCCCCCCGGCCCTGCTGCCCACGCTGCTGGGGATGCAGCCCAGGCTGCGGGGGGGTTCTGGGCTGCCAGCGCACGGTGCCGGCTCCTGTGGAGCTTCTCATCCACCAACACCCCCAAGCCCTTCTCCTCAGGGCTGCTCTCCATCCATTCTCCACCCAGCCTGTGTTTGTGCTTCACAATTAATTTTCGAAGCACCATATTATATTTTAATATTTTTTATCAGTGTGGAAAAAAAAAAAGAACCTTCTGTTTAAAGCCATTATTTCTGACTCTCGCTCCTGCTCTTCTTTGTTCACCTGCAGGAGGATGTGACCGATCCCGAGTCTCAGGAAGAGAAGCAGAGAAACGGCTGGATCTCTGAGCCTGCAGACGGTTACAATACGGTGAAGAGTGTTCTCACTGTACAGGAATATTTCGCCAAGCGCATGGCAAAACTGAAGGGATCCCAGAATGAAGCAGAAACAAAGGTAGATAATTCCTGCTCAACAGCTGATGAAGCTTTGGAGCCTTCAGAAGAGCTGAAAACCAAAGTCAAAAAGAAAAAGAAGAAGCAGAAGAGGGATGAGGCAGAGAGTACAGAGCATTGCGAGAAACCAAAAGTGAAACAGTCTAAGATAGGTAACTTGAATGGAAAGGAACTGGACGCTCCGTTAAATGAGTGTCACTCAGGGAAAAAGAAAAGGAAACATAAAGAGCAGCACGAAGAGGAAGGTTGTGATGAAAATATGGGCAATGGAGAAATTTATATGGGAATATCTGATGGGGAAGATCGCAGCATAAAGGACTCTGATGCAAAGCAAAAGGAACGCCGTAAGAAGAAACACAAAAGGCAAAAAGAGGAGACAGATGAGTGTATGGAAGGAGCGCAGAGAAAGAAGAAGAAGAAGCACCACAAGCACATTTAACCCTTTAAGAGTCAAGCTGGGACTTTGGGGTGATTTGAACTTGAGCGTGTTAGAGGAGAAGTCTGTGTAAACACACCAGCCAGACACCACTGTAATCCAGTCATGAGCACACTGCTCTACCTCCAGCTGAAACCAGTGTTTAAATACAGCTTTTTTTCAAGGCAGAACATGGTGACGAGCCAACATGAGCTTCAGTGCCATGTTAAAAAGGTGTAGGGCCAAGGCTGGCTTGTCTGCAAAGCAAGAGTTGATAAATACCAGTTAGGTTTTGCCCCTGCCAGCCTGGTTCAGCGTGGTGGCTTTGCAAGAGCTACGTCTTAACGCAGCAGAGCCTGTGCTGCCGTCAGCCCACATTCCCTCCGCTGCGGCTCCGCTCAAGTCGGGTAACAGCAAGCAAAATCAGGCCTGGTTTTAACCTCCGGGGTTAAGAATGTGAAAAAGCAACGAATTACTGTCTGCTGCTTCGCACTGACTGTGTTTTTCTCAATCCAGGGGGGGAAAAAGTCACTCTACTACTGCCTTTAATAATAAAGCCACTGTTGTTTTCACTTGTGATAGCCCAGCTCTGCTTCTGGAAACAGGAGGGGTTTTACAAAGCTCTGTGTATTTTTTCACTGATTTTTGCAAAGTCGCGTCTTAATTTTTTCATTGATCTCCTTTTACATCTAAAATGAATGTTATTTCTTCCCAAAATACTTACTCGAATTAAAGGTTTACGCCTGAGTGTCAGTACTACAGAATGAAATAAAAATACCTGCCTTTGTTTCCTAGCCAGTTGTTAACTATTGTCAAGCAACTGTAAGTTTGCAGCCAAGCTAAAGGAGCCGTGCCTTTATTAACCATATCTAAACCTTTGGTTCCCAGGCAGCATTCCGGTTACCTTCAGTGGTCCATCTGGAATTCAAAAAGTTGTCTTGGCTGGAGCAAGGTTTTCTGTGAAATTAGGAGACCGAACAGATTTTAAAAGCAGAGCTGGTCGGATGCGTTAGTATTGAAAATCTGCAATTTAGATTTATAACCAAATTAGAGCTTGTTCCTATTTGCAAACCTGGAAATAAGTAAAGCTGGAACTCAGCGGCTTAAACATTGGGGGTGGATTTTGGCATCTGAGTCTCACTCAGCCAAGTGCTGTCGGCAGAGATGGGTGAGCTTGGAAGTAAAGCGGCGGAATGGGAAGAAGCTTTCACCGTCCTGACACAAAGCTGGGGGGGGGTGGCTGACACCCCAGAAGGCTGTGCCGCCATCCAGAGAGACCTGGACAGGCTGGAGAGCTGGGCAGAGAGAGACCTTATGAAATTCAATAAGGGCAAGTGTAGGGTGCTGCACCTGGGGAGGAATAACCCCCTGCACCAG
>VYZM01011196.1:353510-472480 GCA_013398915.1 Dromas ardeola | reverse complement strand
AAAGGCTCCGAGAGCCGCATCCGCCGCCCCATGAACGCCTTCATGGTGTGGGCGAAGGACGAGAGGAAGCGGCTGGCGGTGCAGAACCCCGACCTGCACAACGCGGAGCTCAGCAAGATGCTCGGTGAGGAGAAAGAGGGGTGCGGGGTTTTGGGGGTGCTGCCACCCGGGGGTGGGCGCCCCTGCGTCCAAACGGGCATCCCCGGGGGTGCAAAACCCGTCCGGATCCAATACGTCGGGGATGGGTATCCACGCACCCCCCCGCCTCCACGGGCATCCCGTGGGGGTGCAAACCCTCTCCGGATCCGGTACCCTGGGGGTGGGCATGCATGTACCCCCCCCCGGGCATCCCATGGGGTGCGAACCCTCTCCAGATGCAGTACCCCGGGGGTGGGTATCCAGGCACCCCCCTGGGCATCCCATGGGGTGCAGACCTTGCTCCGAGGCTGGCACCCGGCAGTTGCGTGCACCCACCCGGGCATCCTCGGGGGTGCAAACCCTATCAGGATCCACTACCCTGGGGGTGGGCACCCATGCACCCATCCACAATCCCATGGGGTGCAAACCCTCTCTGTATCCAATACCTCTGGGTATTTACCCGATTTACCAGGAGTGGGCACCCATCCACTATCCCATGGGGTGCAAACCCAGTCTGGATCCAATATCCGTGGGGTGGGCACCCATGTACCCACCCAGACATCCCATGGGGTGCAAGCCCTCTCTGGATCCAATACCCCGGGGTGGGCACCCATGCACCCACCCAGACATCCCATGGGGTGCAAACCCTGCCTGGATGGGGACCCAGCACCCTCCCTGCCACCCCGCGGGGTGCAAGCCCTGCTGGGGTCTGGCACCGGCTCCCTGGGGTGCCTGCATCCTCCCAGCCCCCCCATGGGATAGAGACAGGTCCGGCACGCAGGGGGTGGGCACCCACATGGCCACACTGCGGGATGCAAAGCTGAGTCCAGCGCCCTGGGGCAACGTCCACCGGGCTGCCTTGTGGGGGTACAAATCCTGATGGGGTCCTGTACCCCAAGGGAGCGGGCACCCAGGGTGCAAACCCCGGCGGTGACCCACATTCTGGGTGCGTGCAGCTCCCCCGGCCACCCCTCAGGGTGCGAAGCCTGGTGGTCTCCCGCACCCCAGGGGATGGGTACCCACCGAGAGTAAAACCCCCCCCGAGGTGCAGACCCCCAGGTTGCCAGTGCCCAGGACCCTCTGATGCAGTGCAAGGAGGGCCCCCCAAATTTCCCTGCCCTGTCATTGCTGTCCCACTTTGTCCGCAAACTCACTAGCCCACCCCGATACTGCGCGTCCAGGGTGGGGTGGGTTGTTTCTGCTGTTTCTTTTTTCGGGATCACAACCCATTTTGAATACACATTTGTTTCCCACTCCCCATCCAGTTTCCCCCTTATGCCAATCCCTCAATTTTATGCAAAACCAAGCAGGCAAAGAGAAATAACCAGCCCAGATTTGCAGAGCTGCCCGAATTGCAACACAGCTTTGCTGTCCAGCCTCTTCCCCAAAGTTTCTGTTTCCCTGCACAGTTTTGCGGTGTTTTCTTTGCTCGTTTGGGTTTTCTCCTCGCTGCTTCGCCACGCAGCATCTCTGCTTCTTAGTGTTATTTCTGCTGGCCCTTCGGCAGCGGGAAGACATCCGTATCCTGATTTCTCCCTCTACCCTGAGGAACAGCCCTGGGGCAGCCCCACCGTGGGATGTGACACCCCCCCCGCCCCCAGCCCCACCGCTGCTTCTTCTCTGTCCTGTGTCTTGGGGACATTTTGTGTATCTCAAACAGGGAGCAGCGAGGTCGCGGTGCCCGGGTCTCCGTGCGTCCCGGTGCGTGTCCCGGCAGGGCACAGGCTGGGACGCATCCAGGGACGCCACGTCCCGATCCCCTGCTCAGCCGGGCATGGCCTCGGCCGTCCCCACTCAGCGTCGGGGCTCTCCGTCCCAAAGGTCCCTTCCAACCTAAACCATTCTCCGATTCTATGATTTGTTTGAAGCAGGGCTCAGCTAACCCTGAACCCCCCCCTGTTCGGGGAAGTGGGATGGGGGACTTGGTGGACCTACGGTGGCTTCAATCCCCTCGTTCTTCACCCTCCTGCTGCCGTCTTGTCCTCCCGCAGGGTTTGCGGGCTGCATCCTCCGTGCGCCGGTTGGGATATTGGGAGCCCCGACTTTGTCCTTGGGTTGTGTGCCTGTGAATTTTGGGACAGGGCCCCCTTTCCCCCCACCCCGATACGGCCGCCGTGGGCTCTAAGGGGAGTTTTCTCTGTTTCAGGCAAGTCCTGGAAGGCTCTGAGCCTCTCGCAGAAGCGTCCCTACGTGGAGGAAGCCGAGCGGCTGCGGGTGAAGCACATGCAAGATTACCCCAACTACAAATACCGGCCCCGGCGCAAGAAGCAGGTCAAGCGCATCTGCAAGCGGGTGGACCCCGGTTTTTTGCTGGGCAACCTGACGCGGGACCAAAACGCAGTGCCGGAGAAGCGGACCTGCGGCCGGGCCGGGGGGGAGAAAGAGGGTCCGGGTGAGTACCCGCCTCGCCCGGGGCTGCCGGCCGGCCGGGGATACCGGGAGGCCCCGTGCAGCAGCAGCGGCGGCAGCACCAGCGTGGACACCTACCCCTACGGGCTGCCCACCCCCCCGGAGATGTCTCCGCTGGACGCCATAGACCCCGAGCAGAGCTTCTTCTCCTCGCCCTGCCCCGAGGAACATCACCGCTCCCACCTCGCCGGAGCCACCTACTCCCCGGAGTACGCGGGCAGCTCCCTCCCGTGCAACCACCACCCCCTCAGCCCCATCCCGCAGCCGGCCACCTGCATGATCCCCCCGGCCTCCAGCTGCACTCCTCTTCCTCCTCCTCCTCCTCCCAGCTACTACGCGCCCGCCTTCCCCTCCCTGCCACCCCCCAGCCTCCATGCCCACCTGGGCCAGCTCTCCCCGCCGCCCGACCACCACGGCTTTGACACCTTGGACCAGCTGAGCCAAGCCGAGCTCCTGGGGGAGATGGACCGCAACGAGTTCGACCAATATCTCAACAACCCCGGCCACAGCGACCACCACGGGGGGGTCTTGGTCAACGGACACGTCCCGGTGTCCAGCAGCTCCCACACCTCCGAGACCAGCCTCATCTCTGTCCTCGCCGATGCCACGGCCACCTACTACAATAACTACAGCGTCTCCTAGACCCCCGGCCGGGGCCCAGGAAGGACCCGACACAGTATTACCAGGCGTTGCTGCTCGGGGACATCGTTTGCCGCCCCTCGGGGTGTCCGAGTCCAAACCGTGAGGGCCATGGAGTCTCCTTGGCGGCGTAGGTAAAGGATTTCGGTCATCGGCTCACCACCGGTGCAAAGCCTGGGGTGCCCTGCTCCCAGTGGGGCCAGGGAGGGCATTTCCCAATGCCAAAGCCCTTGGGCCAAGTCCCTCTTCCAAAGCAGAGATGCTGCCGGCAGCGCGGGAAGGCTGCCTGCCATTTCGGGGCACCCCCAGCTCTGCTTTGGAGTCGGGAGGGCGGCAGCGTCCCCCCAAAATGGCAGCTCTGAAAGTCTTGGCAGGGGCAAAAATCCCCCTGGAAGGGGAAAAGGGAAGGGATGGGGAGGGGAAAGGGAAGATTTTGGTAAAGGGTCTGCGAGCCGCTCTCGGCTGCTGGCGTCGGCGTTGCCACAGCCTGTGCAGTGGTGGGGGTGAAACCCGCCTCATCCCCCTGCCCCCAGACCTGGAGCTGGGGGCTTCAATCCCAAAGGGGACGGGACCCCAGGGATGCCGCCAGGCTGTCCCTGGGGATGCGCGGCGGGGGGCGGCAGGGGGGCAGCCGAGGAGGGTAAGAGCAGGGCTTGGAAAAGGCAGGATGCGGCCGGCATCCACATCCCTCGCCACGGCTTCCCCTCGGCCCCCCAGAGGAGTTGCCCTCCCCAGAGCGCGGCCTGGGACGAGCACTTGGGGCAGTGAGGTGATGATGTAGCAGACACGTGTGGTTTTTTTTATTTTAATCAAACATCCTTTGAAGGCGAAGGCTTCACGTTTCGAGCCGCGGTGCCCAATGCCTTTTCTAACTCCGGCGTATTATTGCTTGTAATAAAGCTGTACATTGATTTATTCCTTCCATTATTCCTCCCCCTCGGATTTTGTATTGCTCGAGTTCTCTTCCTTTTCATAAAGATGAAGCTTTATTTTAAATCAGTTATATGACATGATTAATCTTAGTGTTTACTGTATGGCACTTGGTAATGATTAGTTAGTAGCGTGGCTATGATTTTCTGGTTTCAGTCCCGAACGTGTATTAATAATAATTGCAAATAATACTTAAAAAACCCCCACAACTTCACAGGTTTTTAAGCTAATACATTCCAACTTTTTTGTGTGACTCTATGCATTTTGAATGAGTGTAGATACGAGTTTGCATAAAATATTTAATTTAAATAAATGTTTTTATACAATGATTGTTTTATGATTTAAATTGCTGTAGCTATTGACAAAGTTTTCAAAACAGAAACATTTCCTGTGCGAGTGCTATTTTTTAATTTTTTTGTTGTTGTTGGTATTTTCAGCCAAACTTTTCTACTTCCATTTTTTTTTTTTTTTAATAAAAAAAGATCTGTGGTTATCTTTACAAATTGTGGATTGCTTTCTAACAAACCGACTCGAGGCAGGATGTGCGCGTACCTTCGCTTTTCACGGTGTGTTTCAGGGGCAGCAAGTCACTTTGATGGCCTTGATCCCGCTTTTGCCATCTCCTAAAGACGGCCTTTTCACGCCAAGGACTACATAGTTATTGCAGTGAAGTTAAGGCAAAGCTTTGTCTTTGGTGTGTTGGTGAGCACAAACGATGTTGCCTGTTTATAGGGCAAGTGCCAGTGCCTGGAGCGTGGTTTTTATTCCCATTTGAGGCTGTCTTCCAGAGTTCGTGCTGATGGACCATTTAAGATGCTCCGCAGTGCAAGGGCCACGGGAAGGGTCCTTGGTGCAAACGCTGATCAAGGCAATGGGGCCCCAGAAACAGAGCATGGGTCAAATTTGGGGTGGTGCGTGGTCTTGTAGGTGGATGTTGAGTGGTGGCCTTCAAGCATCACTAGCGAAGAGAAAAGCTTGGTCCTCCTTGTGGCCCATGGACCAACATCACAGCCTACTCTTGCCAGACATTAAATCAGGCTGTGTCCCTGCCATCCTTGAGGTTGAGCCACACGCGCCTCCCTCCCAGGCTGTATTCTTCTGCTTGGCCCCAAAAAGTGGAGGAGTGAGTTTTCTAATGCACTTTGTGATGCCCACCTGCGTGTGCTGGCTGGAAGGGTTCTCCAGAGGTCACTCAACGCAACCCAACCCAACCCAATCCAACTGGGCTGGCTTGCCTCCCACAAATGACTTATCTCTCACTCAGGGAGCCCATGGTCTCAGAAGGTGGGCGGATGCGTGAGTGTTTGGGGGGGCACCAATATGCCCCTGTCCTGTGCTTATGGTCCTCCTCCATCCCCAACTTGTGCCCCACCCTGGGGACAGCCCTTCCATCACATATGCCACCTTTTCCTTCGCCCATCGCTTGGCCGTGTGCAGCTGGCTTCCCTTTTATCAGGAATGAAATGGATGCCTTTGGGTGTCCTGCTGCCGCTGTGGACTGTGATGGCTCTTGCACCATCACAGAACAAGGGCACAGTGCTCGGTGCGGTGTTGTACGGCCGGTGCAGCAGCCCAGGTGGGGCAGCGTCACTCTTCCAAGAGGGTTTGTGAACCAGCCCCATGGGGCTGGAGGGGTGGAGGTGCTATGTTTGGCCTCTCTGCCCAGCGGCGTTGACTCACATGGGACCACGCCAGGAGCAGGGATGGGGAAGTCCTGCTCCTCCCACCTCCTGCTCTGCCCATGATCCTTTTGGTGCCTCAGGCCCAGGGGATGCTCACAGCCCCCCAGAAGCACATTAAACATTGTTCATACCAGGAGTGGCCTGGGTGCGTGTGCCCAAACCCGGATCTGCCTTTCAACCAGCAAATCAAGGGGACTGCTTCCTTCCAAACAGGCTCCCCTTAGAGGGGCACCCACCCCAGGGCATCAGAGGGGCACCCACCCCAGGGTGCTCTGCAAATGTCCCTTTCTGCCAGCTCTGCTGCAGGGGCAGCTGAGAAGGGTGTAATGAGCTTTCAAACCACCTTGGAGAGGAAGCAGAGAGCTCAACTGTCCCGGCCCCCCAGCAAGATCAGCTCTGGGTATTGCCACCAGCATGCCTGATTCAGGCTTTTGCATTCATCCCCCAGATGGGACCCATCTCCAGGATGTTGGCTGCTCCCTCCTGTCCTGCCCCGAGCAGCGATGGGATTGACTGAAACACCCCGCGAGCCTCTTCCCTGCTTCCCTTCTTGCAGACAGAGTCACGTTCGGGGTTGGCGTCGGTCAAGCCCACACCAAGAGCTCTCAGCAGCGCGGACGGTGGTGGTCAGGGCCTGGTTTCTCCGGGAAAAGGGGTTTCTCCATGAATCCCAACCCCGAGCAGCGGGCCGGGCTGGGATGCACGGAGACTCCCCCGAGCCGAGCCTGTCCCCGCTTGCTCAACCCGGAGCCACGTGAGGAGAGGTGGGAGCGTGTCCCCGTGCTCTCTGCACGTCAGGAACAGCTACAGGCCCCAACGGGGAGCCGTGGCCCCCCGAGGGCGTTGGGAGCCGCAGCCAAGGCGAGGTGCGGCTCCCTGGGAGCCAGGGCTCGCCGGACGGATCCGGGCACACGCCCAGTGCCGGGAGCAGCCGGCTCCCACCTCCCAGGACACCGGCAGCTGAGATGAAATTCGGGAGCGGAGCCATCCGTCCCTTCCCCCGCAGGATGGGAAGTGCAACACTGCGGGTTGCCTGCCTCCCCGCAGCACGTTTTTGGGAAACAGGGCATCGCTGCAGGGACCGGTCAGAAAATAAGTGGCTGGCAGCGGTGGGAAGGAGCCTTTTTTTGCGTGGAAAGCAGATGTTCCTGCAGAGGATTGATGGTCGTGGTGGTTTATGGATGATGCGGGGGTCTCCACCCCAAGCAGGACTCGTTCTGCATCAGCCCTGGGCATATTTCTCCTCCCTCCCCATCCCAAACCCGCAAGCCCAAGGCTGTCTCTGTGCACGCCGAGGAGCCTTGTGGTTTGTGGGCTGCTTTCTCCAGGCTGGGACGGGCTGGGAACCAGTAGGAAGATCAAATCAGGGCTGCAGGAAGGGATAAAATGACCTCACACCACATTCGGGCTCCAGCTCAGGGGTGTCAGGTTGGGCCAGGGCAATTTTTTCTCCTTGCCAGGAGGTGACCAGGGTGTGAGTCCTCTGCCCCCGGTGTCCGGTGGCCATGGCCAGCCCTTGGCCCCCGTGGCTGTGTGGGTCACAGTGCTGGGCGTCGGGAGCAGGGATGAGGTCACCTTCCCGGATAACGCTGGGATTCGGGCTGGCCGGGAGCTTTGGTGTGTGTCATGCCCTGTCCCTCCCGGGATGGGCAATTTCCTTTGCCTCCCTCGAGCAGGTGGTGGCTCCTCTCCATCCTCACTCCACCAGCCATGTCTGCGTGTCCCAGTGCCACCGAGCAGGGGTAGACCCCGATGACAAGCAGCCAGGTTGCTGCTCCGTGACACAGTTTCCCCGCTTGTAAAACAGAGATAATACTTCCTTCTCCCTCATCCTTTTTTCTGTCCAGCGCTGGGCCATGAACTGTCTCTTACCAAGAGTTTGAACAGGACCAAGTGCTTGTGCTGCCCTTAGCACAAGGGGTCTCTACCCCACGTGAGGACTCTGCATGCTGCTACTAAATTATCTGGTAGATGATTATTTTCCCTGCGTCACTCTCAAAGGAGAAGGGGAGGGAAGTAGAGGCCGAGAAGGGGCTGAGGGGACTTGACCGAGGTCACCCTGCAAATCAGTGTCAGAGCCTCGGGGACACCCTCGACACCACCTACTCCCCAAAACCCCTTTTGCCCCTGTCAACCCCTTTCTGCTGATGAGTAAACAACTTCCCCCTCCATCTCTTTTTGTCTCCATCCCACCCCGACACCGAACCCCACCGCACCGCTCCATGCAGGGAGGACAGGATCAGGCCCTCCCTCCCGTCTCTCCAGAGGAGGGAATGAGACAAGCTGCTGAGTGGTTTCCTGCCCAGCACTGCCAATGGGAGCTGCTGGGGTGCCGGGAGCAGGGGAGGATGTATCCGGAGCTGAGTGTTTCCTGGCAGATAAGGCCAGCCCCTCCTGCCGGATGTTATGAGTCCAGGTCCTACCTCCACGTTTCAAGCGAAGGGGCCGAGGAAAGGCTTGGATGTTTATGTCAAGGAAAAATAACTTCTCCCTCTGTGTACAATCCTCCGACTCCCCCAGGGCTACGTGTGGGAGGGTAAATGCTGGGAATATGAAAACAAGGGTGAGGGGATGGAGGTGGGTGATGGGGGAGAAGGGTTTGGCTCCCAGGGCAGGAGGGCTGTGGGTAGGCTGGGGTCTCTCCCTCTCTGCTGGGGCTGGGGTGGGAGGGTGCCAAGACAAAGGCAGGGGGGAGCTGAGGAAGAAAGCCCGGACCTGGATAGTGCAGGCCCAACCCCGTGGGCTGAGGCTCTGCATCAGTTCAGAGTCACCTTGGTGGCAACCCACTCGGCCGAATCCAGCACGTCACCTCTGGTGCCCACCTGGAGGAGATCCAGCCCCCAGTAAGGACTTGCTCAGAAGAGCCCCTTCAAGGCAGGAGCCAAGGCCACCCACACCAGCCTCTGTGGCTGAAGGTCCAGCGTCAGCTCCTGCCCGCCTCTGTTACCCAAGGAGTCAGAGATGTTGAAAGAGGGAGGATGGTGGAAGAGTTGGGTCCGATGGTCCAGCAGCACCCAGCTGGCTACGGAGGAGGGAGAGGTTGCACAGTGGGTACGGAGAGAGTGAGGCACATAGGGATCTTCTCCATCTTTTTGCAATAAGTGAAATCCAGTGCTGGCCAGACTCTCCTCTTTTGAATGCAGCTTGTGTGCTCCTGCCACCCTTCTGGGACCATCCACCGGGCTCAAGCCAAAACTTCTGCGCTGCCTGAAGGCTGGCACATGTTCAGGGTCATCTCTGGACACTGGAAGGGATATGGAGAGACCTGCACTAGGCTCACACTGGTCAAGAAACCAGGCCAGGGAAGATCCCCTGCCCTCAACCGCTACCATCCGCACTGAAATTATCACAGTCTCCAGCACAGCGGTGCCCAGGCCGACAAGTCCTGCCCCAACCCTGAGATGGGGGTAGCGAGGGCATCCATAGGGAAGGTTTGTATGTGGCCATCTGATTTGGTTGTGGCCAGACCAACCCGAGGGCCTCAGGGCCAAACAGCTGAGTCTGGGCACTACCAAAAAGTCCAGAGACTTTTTTTTGACCAACTCCTGACTGAGAGTTTTGTCTTTGGCATCAATAGAGAGAAGTCTGAAAACAGAGAAAATCCGGCAATCTCCTGTCCAGGGTGGTTAACAAGGGCTGAGCTGCCTCCCCACCCCTGTTTACTCCCATTTCAGTGCAAGAGGGACTGCTGGGGGTCCTGTTTCCCACGCAGTGGGGCAGAGACAGCACTGGAGGCCACCCTGAACCCCTTCCCTTCCTCCTCCTTGGAGCTTGGGGAGCCCATGAAGGCCAGCAGCTGAAGGGCGTCTGAGGAGCATTGGTGAATGCACGGAGAGTTTAGGGTTAAGAAGGCTCATGCTGGAGACCTGACCCGTGCCCTCCTTCTACGTCTCTTCCCTCAGCACCCCAAATGTCCCCCCCGTCCTCTGCCAGCCAGGACGCACGCCGCCTCAGCAAGCCCAAGATGTTGTTCTTTCCCTTTGATTTCCAGGAGCTCCCACTCGGCCCCCAGAGCTTCACGGCGAACAAAACATCAGAAGCCCGGGCTGGCCGTGCAGGAAGGAAACCCGCTCACATTGGGGCTGAGTCACGATCCCGCTGCTCCCTCCCGGCATTCCAGGGAGCAGGCGGCATCGGGTACCAAGAGACGGCAGGTCCCACTGCCCCCCATACTAGCTAAGGCACCAAAATTCCTTTTCTGCCACCACCGCCCTATCTTCTTGTTTTGAGAAACAAAGCCCTGCTTTTGGGGTTTTATTTTTCTGTGGCTTGAGTGGGAAAGGCTGGGTTTGCTTCCCGCGGCAAGTGAAGAGTCTCCACGCTGCCCTTCTGGGCCTCGGCCAAAATCCAGGGAGGATGCTGAAAACCTTCGTTTAAAACAGGCTTCTCAGCACCCCTGGCCTGGGACCAGCTGTTTGATTCTCTGCGGTCGGGGCCAGGCTTCTTGTCTTGAGCATCACACGATACCACCAAGGTTGTCACCACTCAGCCCCCTCCAGACCAGCAAAGACATGAGATCTCATATGTCTCTGAACCCAGGAGCACCATGAGCTCTGGTCTGGAGGGGATGGTATTCCCAACTCCACGCCTCTTATTTACGGGTGATATGAGATATATATATATCTATACACAGACATAGGAGATATGACAGATATGCATATATATATATAAACACACAGGCTACACCTGGACAGACCTAGGGCTGATGCAGCCCATGATGTTGTTTCTGATGGGGTAAGGAAAGTCTGTCTGAAGATGAGTATAAGAATGGGGCAAGCAGAGCCGTCTATCCCGGTCCCTCTCCCCCTTCAGACCATCTGGAGCTCAGGGCTCTGTGAGCTCCCTGTCTTGACTTGCCCTCAGTGGGATTTTCTTCTGTACATTTGCTTGGTTTTGGGTTTAAAATTTTAGCTCCCTTCACATCCCCACTCCATGTGAAGTTCCACCTCCTTCTGTTGCTTTGATCCTGCCACCTGCCAGGTTCGTTTCATGCCACAGTTCTCCATCTGGAGTACTGTGTCCAGTTCTGGGCTCCCCGGTTCAAGAAGGACAGGGAACTGCTGGAGAGGGGACAGCATAGGGCTACCAAGATGATTAGGGGACTGGAACACCTCTCCTACGAAGAAAGACTGAGGGAATTGGGTCTATTTAGTCTGGAAAAAAGACAGCTGAGGGGTGACCTTATTAATGCTTATAAATACTGAAAGGGTGGGTGTCAGGAGGATGGGGCCAGGCTTTTCTCAGTGGTGCCCAGTGACAGGACAAGAGGTAACGGGCACAAACTTGAGTATAGGAAGTTCCATCTCAACGTGAGGAGGAGCTTCTTTCCTGTGAGGGTGGCAGAGCACTGGAACAAGCTGCCCAGAGAGGTGGTGGAGTCTCCATCTCTGGAGACATTCAAACCCCACCTGGACGCGTTCCTGTGCAACCTGCTCTAAGGTGACCCTGCTCAGGCAGGGGGGTTGGACTAGATGATCTCCAGAGGTCCCTTACAACCCTATGATTCTATGGTTCTATGATTCTATGATCTGTATTATTCCTTATTTACCCTCTCTGGGCCACGCGAGATTTTGTAGCCATATATCATATGCCACTCCTTTAGCCACCTCTTTTTCAGCCTGGAGACCTCCAGTCCTCCTCTCTGGGTATCATTCTACCTCAGGAGTGCTGAGATTGATTTGCTCATTATTCAGTTCAGGAATATTTGCCAAGAACTGGGGGCAGGTGGCGCAGACGGACACTTGTGTGCTGTTGAGTTTCACCAGCTTTAAGCTATCATTATGTGGGGGGAGGCTGGGTGGAGGAGACACGAAGGGATGCTGGGTGGGTGTGGGAATGGTGGCATGCACTGCGAGCAGCGAGTGGGAGGCTGGGGATGGGACTCAGCCTGGGTGAGATGGGAGACAAGGCATAGAGGTGCTGGGGACAGGACTAGATGGTGAAAGAGGCTGGAGAAAGCAGCCAAGGAAGGAGGTGGTGGGTGTGAACAACCGTGGTCTCACAAGGAAGGAACACAGCATGACTGGAAGGACAAATGTTGGATGAGGAACCAGAAGGTGGAGGAGAAAAGGACCAGATTGGAAAAGGGAAAGGAGTGGCATCGGGATCTGCTGGACCAGGTGAGGATGACAGACCTTACAGTAGGGCCAAGGAATGTTCATAGAAGGGATCGATGGCCCAAGGCAGAGAAGAAATGATTGGGCTGCCTGTGAGTGGCCAAGACAGAGTACAGAGGTCAGATTTGAAGAAAGCTGTGTCCGCTGGTCTCCTTTTCCACAGCTGTGAGCACAGACTGGTGAAAGCCTCAGCAGAGTGCACATCCCACATGTCCTCTTCAGAGCTGGCCTGGGAGAGGTGGCAGCCTCCTACAGTGCCCCAGTGGCATGGTGGTTCCAGAGGTCCTGATGGCTCACGTGGATGCCTCTATGCAGGAAAATAAACGGGTCAGCTCTGAGCCCAGCTGGTCCATCCTTTCCACTCTCAGCCTCCAAAAAGAGGACAGCAACACCCAAACAGCCGACTGTGAATGGACCCTGGCCTTCGCTCACCCTGAACCTTACCTGGGACCTGGATGCACCAGTGACACTTGACCATGGTCAAAATGACACCAGGGAAGCATGCTACAAAGAGCTGGAGGGTCCTTGCAGAAGCGTGTGTGGTCCTGATCCTGGTCCTATTCATTTGTGAGTGTAGATGCAGACTGGGGCCCTTGGGTAATGCTGGAGTGTGGGATTTGGGTGTATTTGTCTGTTGGGCACTTTACAACCTTAGAAAACATTCCCGCTTCCCTCCCCCGCGCACAGGAGGATGGAAGAAGTGTTGCAGTTGCAGAGTCAAGTGCTCCGGGATTAGGAAACGCCGGGCTGGAGCGTGTTTGTGCAACCTCCCCGCTCCTTCCAGGTGCCAGGCATTGCGGGAGACCTGGAGTTGCAGGAGATCCCGTGATGTGATCATGCAGTGAAAGGCACTCGTTGCATGATCTCACTGCAGGATTACATGTGAACTTTTTTTCCCCCTCCTTGGACCACTGCCTTCTTCAGCTCACAGGCAGATTTGGATGCATCCACTCAACATTTAACTGAGCATGCCAGGTCCCTCCCTAGTGATTGCACAGATTTGGGCAAGTCTGATCAGTGATTTAAGGTGGGATTTACTCCCCAGACATGCCCAGCTGTCTCCACGGTGAGATCCTAGGTTAGGAGAGCTCTCAACTTGAACACCACAACAGAGGCATCATATAAACGGCTGACGCTAAAACACAGCCCCTTGCAGGGGGGATTTGATGGGTTCATTTCAACTCCTGCCCAGCTCTGGGTCTTATTTTCTGCTTCCTCAATATGCCCTGCTGCAAAAGCGGAGGATTTGTGTAGGGATGCCTTCCTGATGTTTGTGTTTCACAAACTCAGCTATTTCCTTGGACCCCAGTGAAACAGGGTGTTGGAGAGACAGAGGAGTTGCCCATCAGCTTGGGATGCCGGATGCCCAGTCTCTACTCAGCAACTCACCTCTCAGCTGCAGCAAGGGCAGTCTACACCATAGCTGGAGTCCATTTGCACCTTAGCCCCTGGTCAGAAGCTAAGAACCTGGAAAATAAAGGACTTGCTGACAGTGACTCCAGCAGATAAGTCCCATAGCAGCCCTGATGGACGGTCTGAACAGCAGAGGGAAAAACATAACTGGTTCTTCAGGGCAGACTGCATCCATACTGTGTCCAGTTCTGGGCTCCCCGGTTCAAGAAGGACAGGGAACTGCTGGAGAGGGAACAGCAAAGGGCTACCAAGATGATGAGGGCACTGGAACACCTCTCTGATGAAGAAAGGCTGAGGGACTCGGGTCTTTTTAGTCTGGAAAAAAGACGACTGAGGGGGGATCTTATCAATGCTTATAAATACTTAACGGGGGGGTGTCAGGAGGAGGGGGCCAGGCTCTTCTCAGTGGTGCCCAGTGACAGGACAAGAGGTAATGGGCACAAACTTGAACATAGGCAATTCCACCTCAACACGAGGAGGAACTTCTTTCCTTTGAGGGGGGCAGAGCCCTGGCACAGGCTGCCCAGAGAGGTGGTGGAGTCTCCGTCTCTGGAGACATTCAACCCCCGCCTGGACGCGGTCCTGTGCCACCTGCTCTGGGTGACCCTGCTCTGGCAGGGGTTTGGAGGGGATGATCGCCAGAGATCCCTTCCAACCCTACCATTCTGTGATTCTGTGATCTCAACACCGAGGGAGAACATCCATGCCCTTTCATCATCTCTGCATCATTCACTTAATATTTTCTCGTGTCCTCAGCCAACATGGCAGGGGTCCTATAGGTGATGTCTTCCTTCCTTGCACGTAGCTGGTCCACCAAGTAGAGCAATCTTAGGTTGAACACTTGAATAGGATGAAAGGTGATAAAAAGCTGCATCATAAAGCACTGTCACTAAGAGGAGAAACGAATGTTGGGAAGGCATTTTTGGTTCTGCATTCATCCAGTGACCCGCACAGCAAGACCCTGGTGCATGACAGAGTCCCACACATCCTTAACTGCCCAGAGACTGGAGAAGTTGTATTGTCTGCTGAAAAGAGCAGCAGGAATGAATGGGTCTTGCTGAAAAAACAGTGGAGAACAGAAAACAGTTCGTCGCTTCCAGCCGCACCGTGTCAGTGCAGTGACAAATTGGTTTTGTAAGGCTGGGTGGATGGTGTTATAGAAATGCCAAGAAATATGGTTATTGGCTTGGTGGCCTCCAGGTTTCCAAGAACAGGCGATCACTTGGTATGTGCAGATAAAACTTCCTGTTTTGTTGCCATCTCAGTTAGATTTCAAGAGCTCATGCTGTGCTTTGTGTTAAGCATTTGCATTCCTGAGACACGTTCCCAGCACTGCTCCTGTTCATTTACAGGGAGTAAAAAGACCAGAGGAGGTAAAGGACCTTCCCATGGCACTGTAGAGAGTTGGTCTATAGTAATGTGCACAGAAGGACCTGATGAGACATAACACCTTGAGACATGACTAAATCTCTACATCCCTGTGGTGGCTGAGAGTCAGGAGGAGACAGAGCTCACCCACTTCTGACTTCCAGTGGCCAGGATTTTCGGTGCAACACTGGAGCCTGACTAGAGTATGCTCAGAGCTTCCTGATGGAGTAAGGATTAGCAAGTTCTTTGTGAACCCTTAACACTTGGACCTCCAAACAAACACAGTTGTCCTCCCAGGAGCCACCCTCAGTGGCAGTTGTTGCTGTTCCCGTCTTGCTGATGAATGATACAAGTGAGCCCCAGAGCTGAAAACGTCTGTCCCCTCCACGCCTTTGAGCAATATGCTGCCTGGTCCCCCTCCTGTGTGTGTTGACTGTAACGCTGACATGGTTGAGCGCAGAGCAGGACTGTATTTCTGAACTGGGATCACAGAATCATAGAATCATAGAATCATAGAATCATAGAATCATAGAATGTGTTGGGTTGGAATCGACCTTTAAAGGATCCTTTAAAGGATCTCTATGTCTGCCTTGAAACAGATGGCTTCAAGGTTAGTGTCTTCTTCCGGAGTCTCAGGTCCAGGGTCTCAAAGGTGGGAAATCTCAGGGATGGTTTCTACCTTGCAGCTGATCACTGTTTTCATGAATCCTCCATATCTCTAAAGGAGCAAACAGAAAGGTAAGGTGGGGCTTCTCCTTTTAGAGTTCTTTCTTATTGACAAACAGAAACGGGTTCAAGCAGAGGGTTATCTTTTCTAGTAATCCTCTTGAAGCATATGCATTGGAAGAGGCTAAGATCTGGGTTTGCTCGGGTTGGAGAAGACAAGGCTCAGGAGATACCTTATTGTTGCTTTCAGCTACCTAATGGGAGGCTATAGAGTAGAGAGTCTCTTATGAGAGATGTGCAGATAAAAGGTAAAATGCAATGGACACAAGTTGCAGCAAGTGAAATTCTGGAAGTAGTTAGGCCTGAGGACAAGGTCCCACAGTGGCCATGGGCTCTCTGTCCCTGGAGACAGTGAAAGCTCAACTCATCAAGGTCCTGAGTAACCTGCTCTAATTGGCCCTGTTTTGGGGGGAGAGGAGTGGGGTGTGTGTGTTGTACTGGGAATCTCCAGAGGTTCCTTCCAACTTGAATTATCCTATGATTCTCTTTTGTAAACTTTGCAAGTCTCTTCTCTCCCAGCATGTGGGACTCACCTTCCTGGATGCCTAGAGAGGGGGAGTCCCTTTCAAAAAGAGATTCTTTCCATAAGGGGTCGTGTGTGGTAACATACGTTGGTGAGTCTGCGGTGTCCCAGTCCCTTTGGGACCCCTGAAGCCAAGGGTCATTGGGAGTCACAGATCCAGCCTGGTGCAACAGGTTATCACAGAGACATTGAGGCTGGAAGGGATGTCTGGTGATCCCATATGGGATAGGAGAGAATGTGTGAATGATCTTTCCCAAGATGGAGGCCTAGCTTTGATGCAGAAGGAGGCGGGACCCACTTGCATGAGTCTCCTGAGGTTGAATGCCCTTTCCCTGGTGGCTGAAGAGGGCTTGAATAGGCCCTTCACTTGAAACAGAAGCCACATGTCCACCCGCAACCAAATAATGTCTTTCTCTGGCTAGTGCATAGCTGTGCACCAAGGTCCCACGGAGGACCCATGGAGGTCCCTGCTCAACACCCATCTCACCCAGGATCCCCGATGCCAGACATGCCTCCAATTCAGGATCCCGCCTACTCAAGGGAAAGAAGAGAAGGAAACCCACAATCCAGACCATCACCCCGCTTGCCCTCCCTTCTCCAGCCTCCTGAAATGCCCCAAAAGCAACTCAGATGGAGTTTCTTCAATGTACGGGACTCACATGTAAAGGACCTACTATAATTAATGACCCATCGGAGCTTCCTGGTTGTTCTTCCCTGCTGCTTTCCCAAGTTCAAAAGGTGATTTAGGATGACATGCTCTGCTCTACATGAACTTGCCAGCAATTGCCAACAGCATGACGAGACGCCCCTTCATTGTACATTAATTCCACTAGGCGTACGGCCCAACAATCAAAGTACCTCATTAAATTTTAATTAAATTTCCCAAGTGATTTGCTCCTGGGCTGAGAACCTGTAATGCAAGCCGAAGCAGGTCTGCATGTGTATGTGTGTATGTACGTCTGGGGTTTTTGGGCTTCTTTTTTTTTTTTATTATTTGCATATGTGATTTTTTTTTTTTCCTAAGCATTAACAACACTTCATAGCTGGGGTATGAAATGAAACCAGAGGCTGCAATCCAGTCCAGACTGCAGGAAGAAAAGCCAAATCTTACAGACTTTCTGCACCTACCACTCCCGCCGAGAGTGCTGTTCTCCTGGATGAACAGTAGGATTTTGCGCTACAGTCCCCTTGTAGGTCACAGGCAGGAGGTGCAGCGATCAGGATTTAGAAGTCACCCTCCAGTTTCATTCCCACTGCCGAAGCTTGGCAAAAAAAAGAGGGACAAAGGAATTCCAAACTCAACAGCTTTGGATGGCAAACAAAACCAGATCTGTGTACATCAAAGACAAGTCCCATGTCTCATCCTCACCCTTAGTTGCATATGTGAAAAATGAAGAGGTAGAAAGGTCAGAGAGTCAATTGGTGGCAGAGGGCTGGAGCCATCTCCAACCCCTTTAGTCTGCTTCAGGTGTTCAACCAATGGCATCTGTTAGTACAAGGGGGTTTTACTGCTCTATCAGATTCTTTTCTGGGTCTTCCAGTGTTTTCTATACTTTCTCCAGGATGGTGTCCTTCTCCACCTTCATTATCTTTTGCAGAAGCAGCACATAGGTGCTTTTTTGAGTCTTGGTGTCCAACAGGGCAGCAATGTACTAATGGTGTTTTTCAACATCTACATCTATGTCATCTGCCAGTGGGAGGGCATACAGACCTACAGACTGGCATAGCTTTGCCACCACAGCTCTCTTGTGGCATAGAGAGAACAGATAGTGGTGGAAATGTTTGAAGTTGAGAAAGTGATCACACAAGATGCTCATCTTGATCAGCCATAGCTTCAGCTCACAGGCTGAGACTTTGTCCCAGAAGTCTTGGAGGCTTTGGGAGATGGTTAGACCTAGAAAGAGATTATAATGGTTCCTGAGGCCCACTGGAGAGAAACAGGGTCTTCCAAGAGTGATCCTCTTGCTTTGAGTTCTTCCTAGCTCTCCAGGGGTGGCCAGCTCTTTCCACAGACTCCATAGAGAGAGCAGTCAGCTAAAGACCTTTAGGAACCTTAGCTGTCTGCCCAAAGGTGAGTGAACACAGGCCTAAATGAGCCTGCAAGAATCCTGCAGTTATCAAAACACACTATTATGGTACTTTGTTATTGAAAAAAAAAAAAAAAAGAAGCAGCTATTGGCATCAACTGATGTTCACTCAACTCAAAATGTAACTCAACCTTCTCTTCCCCTTTATCTCCTGCAATTCCTACCTGAGCCGGAGAGAGGATGGGAGGCTGCTGCTTCCAAAGAAATGTTAAACCAGTTGTTTAAGGATTCTCCAGGATAACCTAGTACCCTCTGCCTGGAGGATTTTGACAAGTAAAGCTGTTGGAGAAAGATTTTGGTAGGACAACATTCAACAAAGACAAGACCCTTCTGCTACTTTGCTCCATGGTACAAAGATGCCGTTGAGTAATTAACCTCAGAGAAAGAAAACCACTCCATGATGAACCCAAAGAGTTGCTTACAGGTAGAGTGACTAGGACCAGTGCCCATGCTCTGCCTTGGTGACATGGTCTTGTGAAGTCCATGTAGCTAAACTCTCTCCCGAGCAAGGTGGATGCATCTAAACAACCTACCAGAAATGGTCCTTGGATTACGCTAACTGCGGACCCGTGACTGGGGGTCATTTGGGTTGGACCCAGCAAGCTCAGGCCAAAACTAAGCCAAGGACTCTGTTAACAACAGCACAAACGACTAAGCTCTGATGCCAGTCCATATTGAGATATATCCAGGTCACCACTGTTATTTCCTGCAAGCTAGAAGTTTATCTCCGCATTAAAATTCCCTGAAGATGAAAGAAGGAGCCAAGACTGAAGTCTCGCTCAGGGAACTGCAAAAAAATCACCAGGAGAGGACTTCGCAAATCCCTGCACGGTGATCATGCACTGTAATGGCAAAAGGGGAAATTTTCCTGTATTTTTCTTTGAACTGGAGTGGATGGATAGCGAACAAAAGCAAATACTGAAACACTCATATCAAAAGGCGTATGAGCACAAAATCCAGTCACCCCCTTGAAACTTCAAGTGAGGTGGGGATTTCCATGTATTGCATGTGTTTCCAGATCTAAAGATAACAGTACAGCTGGTCAAACATTTTCCATTGATGATTTCCTTGCAGAAAACATCCTTCTAAGGAAAAAAAAAAAAAAAGAAAGAAACATAAAGAAAATTCTAGGTTTAGCTTAGTTTCCCTTAAAGACGCTTAAAAGGAAAAAGCATTTTACACAACTTTTTAACTTTTCTTTCCTTTTTAATGGCCCACATGCATAAAGGAAACGTAAAAGTGATAACTGACCAGTCAGAATGAGATTGATTGATTGATTTTCTTTTAAAGACATGAGGCATATTTTTAAAAGGATAACATTTTTCATAGCAATGCCCAAGCTCCCCCGAAACATCCATAAAAATAAAAAATTGAATTTATTTTTTTTCATGCACTGTATTTATTTTTTTCCATTAGCTTTAATTAACAGCTTCTTGGTCAAGTTAGGCTTCATTTTCATAATCAGCTTCTACCAGTTTGAAGACACGTTTAGTTTTAGTAGGTTAAAATGAACATAATGAAAATATAAAACACCCAACTTTGAACCTTTCTGGTTTAGCAAACACTCTCAGCTTTAAAAAATAAACAGAAAAAGCCTAAAATGCTATGGAAATGTGACCTTTGCAATCACAATATCCACATCTACTGCTTCCTTCCCCATTATCTGTAAAGGCTTTTGGCCAGTTTCAATCCAATATGAGGGCATGGAAGAAGTCCCAAAGATGTGAAGCTCAGATAATTTTGATGATATTCATTGAATTCCCAATAATACTACTTCTTTCTGAGGATATGCCCACAACACGCACACAGCTGTACTGCTGGACACAGGAGAATCTACACGGGCAAGACCTATCATTAGTGCCCAGTCTGCAAGATGAGCTTTTAGGTGAAGTCCTCACAGGACGACATCTGCATGACGCAGAATTACTCAGGATGGGCCAGGCTCTCTGACACTGCTTCCCGGTCATGCCACAACCTGCGGCAGAACTCTGGGCAAATCACAGCATCCGTCTTATCCTCATTGCTCAGCCTGTAAAGTGAGGATGCTTTCTGCACTGAAAGGTGTTACAGGGTTAAAGGAGTTATTTGGGAGGAAGGAAAGAACGTGAATGGGTAGGTTATTTATCTCACCAAGTCTGGGAGTGGCATTTGATCTCAGTGGAGACATAGCTAAAGGTAGGTGAGCTGAATTTCGTCTCTAATGTCTATAAAGCAGACATTGGCTTGACAGTTAGACTCTATTTATGGACAACAGAGAAAAGGGTATTACAGGGACGTCTGTCTCATAAATTGTTTGAGATCAAATCATCATCAGAGGGCTGGAGCCCCTCTGCTGGGAGGACAGGCTGAGAGAGCTGGGGGGGGTCAGCCGGGAGAAGAGAAGGCTCCGCGGAGACCTTCCAGCCCCTTCCGGTCCCTCAAGGGGCTCCAGAAAAGCTGGGGAGGGACTCTGGATCAGGGAGGGGAGCCACAGGACAAGGGGGAATGGTTTTAAACTGAAAGAGGGGAGATTTAGATGAGATATTAGGAAGAACTTTGCTGTGTGGGTGGTGAGCCCCTGGCTCAGGTTGCCCAGAGAAGCTGTGGCTGCCCCATCCCTGGAGGGGTTCAAGGCCAGGTTTTGTTAATGGCAGACAGTAATTACGAATGGAGTGAGTCAAGACTCTGCAATTACAGTATTGCTTCTGCCTTTTTCGAAATGCCCTTTTCCAAGTTCTTCAACCTCAGTGGGCTCTGCCTCACCTGTCTGAAGCACCAGAATGATAATTCCTCCCTTAAGGTAACTAGGAACATCCATTATTCTCTGCAAAATCCTAAAGAGCTGGTGAACACACGCTGTTATTAGTTTCCTCCAAGGTGACAGTAATGAGTTGGAGAGAGATTGGTGTCTTCTGGGAGAAATGTCTGTAGTAATAGGCTGAGCCTTGGGAGATGAAATTTTTAGCATGAAAATATTTGGCTGGGAAGGAAGATCCACAGCAACATGTGGCAAAAGCACAGGCAAGCCCATTGGGGAACTGAGGCGAAACAGCACTGAATAAACTGATGTGGTGATTAAATACACCAATCCCTTGATGCTTTTTGATGGGAATATCTGAAAAAGCTTAATTACCTGAAGTGGTAGGAGCCTGATGTCCACTGAACTCACTTGGAGGCACATCTCCTGGACTTTATGCAGGCTTGGTGTCCACAAATGAGTCATGTCCTGGGAATGGTGTTAGGAAGGTGACTGTGGGAATTGACTGTGTACACCTCATCCTACCTTGGCATGAAAATATTTCAGGGATCCCCTGGGATGAAAGGGAACAGCTTATTATTGGGCATTATTATTATTGACTACCCACCCAACCTTTGCAAATATAGGTTCATACGTAAAAGTGGAGTCTACATTCTTTGTACAAATATACAGGAAAAATCAGGTAATAAATAAGTCCCCAAATCCTGCAACTTCGCACACATTTCTGAGCCATACAAGGAGAGGAAATGTGTGTGTTATCAACATCACAGTGACACACAAGTGTCAGCCAGTCTGGGGAACAGTATTTGTTCAAGGTGCAGGGTGCGATACAACCCTGTACAGCACCAGGTCTGCAGCACTTAGCACTGAAACAGGCACAACGTCCGGGGAGGCAAGAGGAGAAAGAATTTATCACCATTGCTTATTATCGTCGTTACTGCTAATATTATTTCTGGGGAATTGAAGGCCAGAGATCCACCTCATGCTTCTAATTTATGCACAGCCCTGTTCACAGCATTGATGAATGCCCTGGTAGTGAAAATAGCAGGAAAAGCCTCAGCATCAGTCTTAGGATCACAGAAACAATGGGTGCTATTTATCCCGCCTAAACTTAGGCACTCAGAGTTGTATCCCCATTAATTGGAGATACTTCCCCATTCCCTGGCCACATTGCAATGATCTGCCTACAACCCTAATATTAAACTTATTGTTAGGGTGGCATTGCCTACTGGGAATGTCCCTGATCAGTGCAGACTCCCAAAATCTATACAGGAATTGCCTGGCTCAGTGCTGATTGCTCAAGCAAAAGCCATGCCAATATCTGTGCCAAATATTCATTAGAGTGGACACTGGTGCTCCAGCAGTGGTGCCTTGGGACTCCCTGGTTTGCCGGAAGAGGCATAGCCTAAAAATCCAAGACTAAGCTACGTTTCCTCTAGTCAAAGGGGAGGGCTGAGCTCTTCCGGAGGTGGTCAGGAAATTTGAGACATGTATTTTAAAATAAGACAACTTGTCCTCTGTAAAAGCACCCTCCATTCATACTCCATTCTTCAATGTATAAAGGGGAGCGAGAGCACTGAGGTTGGATTTAGCTCCAGCATGCTTCCCGCGGTTCAATGAATCCCAACAACACATGAAGAGCCTGGAGCAGCATAGGCAAGACCTAGATTTACCATCAGTGTTTTACTGCTGGTGTAAGTGGTGTTACCATCACTGAACTGCCAGAGGACTTCAGCCAGGGCCCAGCAATGCCCCATGCTGCTTCGCTACAAATGTGAAAGAACAAAAAAAATAGTCCTTCACCCCAAGCAAACGGGATCCAGGGGCCAAAATACTGAGTTAACATAGTTAATGTTAGGATATGGCCTTGCTCCCACCACGTGCTGGTTTCACTGAGTGCAGCACCCTAAGGTTCAGTGCAACTGCTTCTCATTTGCTTCCATGTAAGCGGAGGCCCAGCAGATGTAGCTTACTCCACCCCTTTCTTGCACCCCTTTAGCACCTAATCACGCCTGCGTCAATGTGAGGTAGCTCCACCGAAGCACAGTTACCACAGCACCGCACAAAATGGAATGAGGTGCTGTGATTTCCGCCCTGGGACCTGCAGGGAAGAAACAGGCTGAGGGGACACCAAAGCTCAGCTGTGGCGGAAATAGATCTCAAGATGGTGAAAGTCCTGAGCTCCCTGCAGATGCTGAAGTTACTTAATGTTTAGGCTCTTTGGGTTGTTGTCACACGACTTACTGGTAGCTGTCTGCAAGAGACCTGTCTTTCTATGTAGCTATGCAAAAGCAGCTACGAAGATGGAGCACAGCCCATGGGTGTGCTGAGGTCCAAATTCTCTTTGACACCCTTTTCCTTTCACTAGGGCACAAAGAACTTGTATTTAATACATTTTAATGCACTTCTAACACAAACTCTTGCAAGCCTGCTGAGGAGCTGGCATCTTCTGGGGCTTCCAAGAAGCCTTTGGTCCAGCCAGAAGCTGATCCTGATGTAGTGGTGTAAACCCAGAGGGGCTGAAAGTCAATGAAATCACTTAATTATGAAAAAAGGATGAGAGAAGCTGACCCCATTGGTGTTTAAATCTACTCATGGTTTGTAGTTCATGGCTGTATCACGATATGGATGGAGGTGGCTGGAAAATAAGGCCCACACAAGGCAACAGCAAGGAGAAGTTGTGGGGTAAATAGGGAATTGCAGGAAGCCTTGGAGAACCAGTTTGAAAGCATGCTGGAGGATAGATGGGAATGGGCAATTCCTATTCACACCTTAAAAAGAAGGAATACAGTTCAGGGGAGAGCCAGAAGTGGGTGGAGGTAACCAGTGACAATCCTCTTGTTTCAGCAATGGGTCAAGAGGAAGGATGGGCTGCAGGGAGCTATTGGGTGGCTGTAGTAACATCCTGACGTGGACAGTCCTTTGAGGGCTGTATCCTGGACTGGGACATATCTCTGGCTACACCTGTGCTATAGAACAAAACTGCAACAGCACTGACTGTCTCACTCTCAAGCCAGCGGGCATCACTGGCCATGCCTTTACTTATTCAGCTTCCAAAATCAGGTGGCCCCACCCAAACTGCCTCTTGAAAATGGTCCTTGATCTGTGTTGACTCCTGACCTGCACCTAGGAATTGGCTAGGGTGAGTCAAATGGCTTAGACCAAAAACTATGCCAAAGATTACTACTACCATTTAATGGTGAGGAGAGCACTGACGTTTCAGGAAAAGGTTTTGGTAGGTCCCTCTTGCCAGCAGTCATGGGCACTCTTTTCTCTCTCACACTCCAAGCTCTTTTCAATCCCTCCTGCACTTCTCCACCAAAGACATTTCACTTGCAGGACACATCTGAGACGACTGCCAGATTTTTACTTTCGGGCCAAATATCCCCTCGTGAACTTTTGTGGGTCTTGTACAGACTCCCCCTTTCCTGATGTCCTGGCCATACACCACACAGTCCTCTGCGCTTGCCTCCGGTCTCCACTCTCTGCCACCAACCACCCACCGTTTTGCTGGATCCCCATTTGCTGTTCCCAAGGCTAGGGTAGGGTGAGAGAGAGAGCACTGTTCCTATCGCCACACCTCCACCTCTCCCTTCAAACCCATAGAGACAAATTGTCCTGCCTTTTCTTTACAGAAAGACAGTAGTGGTCAGGGAATGAACTAGAAAGGCTGTGTTTCTACTACTCAGACACTTGCTTTTTCATCCCAATTCATCCCTAGACGTTGGCTGCTGCCAGGCTTAGACCTTTTTGTGCTTCAGCTGGCTTGACTTCTCCAGCCCCTCACAATGGAGACGTCCTGCACTGGGGCAAGGCAGGAAAAGCCTGTCTGCTTTCTGAATAGGAAGCAATTTAGGGTGGCTTAAAATTACAATTTAAACAAAGCCGTATTCTGTGGTTACAGCCATTAACCTCAGGGTTTCTGTTAAAAAACCCCTTCTAATCAGGAATCATTTCCAGGCTTGTAGAGGCAATATGAAGCAAGTCCTCTTCACAGTCCTGCATCTCCCAAAGTCCCATTGCTCTTGATCCTCCATAGCTTCCCCTCTCTCTCTCTCTCAGTAACCAGCCCACATCTCTGATTGCCTCCTTCGTTGGTCTCTGTGTTTATGGGACTTGTGTGAGAGCACAAGCTGTCTCAGGACTTATTTTCAAGTATTAGTACTTCTGCTACAGTGAGAGACTGGAGAAAATGCAGTAATAGAGTGAGAGCTCAGAAGGTAGTTTCTGAAATATCAAAAAAAATGCACCCCCAAATATTTGCCAGGAGCCCACAAAGTCCTCAAAGATGTGTTTTCCATTCTGGCTTTGCAAACTGAAATAATATTTTTTATTTTATTCCCCTCTCCACTCCTCCTCTCAAAAAAAAAGTTGTGGAAGTACATTCTGGCTCCAGCTCCTTCTCAGGACTTTGGACTGTCATGAGCATCCCATGCATTATTCAGTGGGCTGATTATGAATGAATCAGCATAGATCCCTCCCCTTTGAAAGCTGAGAAAAGCCGTAACTTCGTCAGAATGCCCCATGGCCCTTCCCAACCCAGCTGACTGCAAAGGGAAATTTAATTTCTTAGTGATGTTTAATTAAAATTTAATTAATTCATTAAGAAGCAGTGGATGTCCTGAACAGATTTTTATTTCAAAGGGAATGCCTGAAAATTGGTTCTCTGATACTGTGTAGTGTTGGGAAAGTAAAGAATGGATGCATTTTTGTAAGGAAGGTAGTCAGATTGTAAGATCTGTGGGGCAAGAAGCACAGGAGGGTTGGGGGGGTGTGTTTGATCCATGACTGAAGTCGTATTATTTGCAAAACAAATAAAGAATGAATTATTATTAAACATCCTCTGATCTGAAAGGTCAGCAAGAAGCAAAGATCCCCTTCAAGTTATACAGCCTTGGCTAAATTCTGCCTAGACCTAGCAATCCAGGAGCAATTATACAGTAAATTTCAGCTACCTTTCTGGTTGCAATTCTCTTTTCCTCCTTCGTTCCTCTCACAATCCACCCTCCAACAATTTCATCAGACTGAGATCTGATCCCGTATCGAATGTGCTTGTATGGATAAAATCTGCAGCAGAAACAAGTTGTCTGCGAGATTAATTCGCCTCTGAAATCAAGATTATGCAAACAGGACCCACCCTAATTTGTGTGAACAGGCTGTGCATTATTTTATGATTAAACAGCTCTGTAAGCATCAAAATACCTAATCTCTCAGGCTTCCCTGTGCAGGGTCTAATCCGGGACAGACTAGTGCATTCTCTTCAGCTTTGCTCTGCACCTTCAATATGATGCTTAGGGCCTGGTGGGGCCGGGGGTTCAAGCACTATTCAGGCACAGGTACCAGCTCTGTCTTGAGTTATGCATTAATAGCATTGTAATTTTGTTTCATAGATACCCTGAAAACCCCAGTGAGCAAACAGGTTTACCCCAGCATCAGTACAAAACCCTGTTATTTCTCCTTGGCCATGTGGTGCACATGGACCACCTCCAAAAGGTGTGCGAGATGGGAAGCCAACCAGCATATCGTGTAAAACTACATTGTGCCATAGTACTATTCCCTCTTCTCTTTCCATCCAGTGCAAGAGACAGATAGGTAGATAACTGTTTCTTCACCCAACTGTTAGTGGACATCTCCTGCTGCTGATTTCTCTCATCACTTGCTCCATCCTTCTCATTATCAATAGAGGCACAAAGGAGAAAGCAATCATCCTCGCCTCTCTTTTAGCTTAAGTTTGATTCCTGCCTTTGATGCATCAGCTCAAGTAAGAAAGAATTTCAAAATACCAAGAAGATGGATGGATGGATGGATGGATGGATGATGGAAGGAAAAACAGCCCAAGAGGAGAATAATCCTTATTACACTGTCTGAAGCGTAGTGGGTAGAGGAGACCCATTCTCCTTTGTATAGAAGTATTTGGTACTTGTTAGACATATCCAGAATACTGTATCTGGTTTTGGGCTTCCCAGTTTGGGGTCTTTTCCACAAGGAGGAGATTGACAAACTGGAGAGAGTCAGACAGAAGGTCACCAACGTGTTTAAGGTGCTAAAGCACAAGATTTACAAGGAGAGGCTGAGAAAAATGCATTAGTCCAGCCCTAAGCAGAGATATCTGAGGGGAATCTTATTGCTGTCTTCACCTTCCTAATGGAAGGGTGTAGGAAAGGTAGAGTCATATTCTCCTTTGTTGTCCACAGTGAAAGGAAAAGAGGCAATGAACTTTGATTGCAAGAACAGAAATCCCAGTTAGACATTAAGGGGGGTGGAAAAAATTCACCATGAAGATGATAAAAAATTGGAGGATGTACCCAGAGGTGTTGAGGGATCTCCGTCTTTGACACTATTCAAAATGTAGCTGAATATGACCCTGAGTAATATGTTATAACTGAAGTTGGATCTAATTTCAGTCTCACTCTGCTTTGAATGGGGGGTTGGGCCAGAGACCTCCCGAGGTCCCTTCAGAACTGCATCACTCCATGATTCCATGAAGACCCCAGGACAAGTCCTCAGCTGCGGGTGTTCTGCCCAATGCTGACTGTAAGGGAAGTTTTAAGGAAGTTCACACTAAGCTCCACAGTCAGAGGTGACTGTCCATCACTGCTCAGAGCGGTGCTGAGCACACATCGGGCACACCCAGCAGTGTGAAGCCACTCTATTATCTCATATGCAAACAAGGGAAGTATTAACTCTAATTCATGTCTTGTCAGCAAGTGGGGGCGAGAAAGTAACAAACTGCCTGATGGTGTTTATAAATGGCCATAACAATGCAGATACTTCAAAGTACTAAAATACTGAGTGTTTTTACCCACTCTGAAACCACTAAGACAATGCAAACTGAGGATCTTGCAGGGTAAAGCCCTCAAGACACCAATATATTCATATCCACAAAGCCACAACCAACGGAAGCAACATAAAAAAGTTTATTGCAATATCTGTAAATCAAACGGTGCCTTGTCCATTCTCAGGGCCTTCGTTCACCTGATACGGTTTGGCCATGTCCATACTAACAAATTCAGCCTTCAAAATAGGGTGGTCCTGTGCTAACTCCTGATCCATACCTTGATGTTGGTTCTGAGAGTGGTGCAAGGTCATGCTGAAACAGTACCAGGGTCTTGGCATTAGTTTTGGTAGTAGCCAAAGATGCCAGTGACTCCAGTCCCGGAATTGGGTAGAAAATGCTCCATTAAGAGTCTTCACACTCTTCATTAAAGATTTGGGGCCACATCAGTGAAGAGTCAGAGCTGGGCAAGGCGGTGACATGCCTGTAGAAGCAGGAGTGGAGGCTTAACAAATCGAGACAGTGGTTTTGGAAGAAGGAAAGGCTACCCTTGTTCACTGGGAAGAGCTCATCTGCACTGGAGTTTGCAGCAGTGGGATAGCCAGGTTTCTGCAAAACTGGAGAGCCAGTTTCTCATTCCTGACCAGACTGTCATACCCAACATGATTATAATACACAGTGTCAAATGAAGGGTTGAATTCTGGATTAATTTCAAGGGTGTAAAACCATAGTAGCTCTTTCAACTGTAATCTCATTACTTTAGATTAGTACTACTGTGACGGAAAATCTGTATCTAGACCTGATGCCCAGGAATGTAAGTCAAAATGCTGTATAAAATACAAGTAAATTCAGTTGCAATATTTTTTGCCGCCATGCAAAGGACTGAAGTCTCAGTTTTTTATTTAACTTTTCACTTCACAGAATCACAGAATGGTAGGGGTTGGAAGGGACCTCTGGAGATCACCCAGTCCAACCCCCTGCCAGAGCAGGGTCACCCAGAGCAGGTTACACAGGAACGCGTCCAGGTGGGGTTTGAATGTCTCCAGAGATGGAGACTCCCCCACCTCTCTGGGCAGCCTGTGCCAGGGCTCTGCCACCCTCACAGGAAAGAAGTTCCTCCTCATGTTTATGTGGAACATCCCATGTTCAAGTTTGTGCCTGTTACCTTTTGTCTTGTCACTGGGCACCACTGAAAAGAGCCTGGCCCCATCCTCCTGGCACCCACCCTTGAAGTATTTATAAGTATTGATGAGATCCCCCCTCAGTCGTCTTTTTTCCAGACTGAAGAGACCCAAGTCCCTCAGCCTTTCTTCATCAGAGAGGTGTTCCAGTGCCCTCATCATCTCGGTAGCCCTTTGCTGTCCCCTCTCCAGCAGTTCCCTGTCCTTCTTGAACCGGGGAGCCCAGAACTGGACACAGTGCTCCAGCTGCGGCCTCCCCAGGGCAGAGCAGCGGGGGAGGATGACCTCCCTCCACCTGCTGGCCACACTCTGGTGTGGTGTAAATATACTTTGAAAAGGTTGGGACAAGGAAAGTGTCTGGACATAGCCCAAGAGCGGAGCTCAAAGGCACATTGCCTGAGTTAACAACAGTCCCTCGAGCCAGTCTTACAAAGGAGCAAATTCTCCCACACCTCCGTATTGTATGTGCGTGTTGGGTAAAGCTGCTTACTGCAGTGAAGACAGGCACATGTAGGGGTGAGCATCGCTTCACCCCCCATCGGCAGAAGCCACAGGCAGGACCCCCTCTTGCCTGCCAGCCTCAGGGGAGCGCGGGGATGTTTACCCGCCGTACTCAGATCCCCGCTTGGCAGGGGATGGATGGAATGTCGTCATCTCTATTACAAAACAGGGAAGCTCTTCAGCAGCTCACTGGGAGGTAGGGTGAGGGCATGATTTAATACCAATCACACCGGTATGAATATGCCAGCAACCCTACCAGACTTGTTCTGCCGGGCTGTGCTCCCAGACATTTTGCCCAGAGCATGACTGCTCCTGGTGTCCCCAGCAACCACAGCTCTAACAAACCCTTCCCTCCTGGGCTTTCCCCACCCTGGGGCAGCTCTCAGACCACCATGGACTTTTCTGCCTGTATTTACACGCAATGTAAATTGTACTCTCTCTCTGAAACAACATCTGCCTGCTATGGCCTGGATTTTGAGCTAACCATCCCACGCTCTTTACGTAAACCCACTCTGGAGGCATCTTTTCCTTTCCATTGGCAGGGAAGACTCAAAGGTTGCGACATGCCTTACTTAGAGACCTTGGGAAGGTCTTAAGTGTATGTGGGATGAACCTGGGGATAACCAGGCTGCAGAGGCCAGATGGTGCTGTTGCAGGGAGCCTGGGTGTGGGACTCGTGATGCGCTGGACGATACTGTTGGTACTGAGCTGTTCATAGGTTGGGAGGTTGGGTTTCACATGTTGGCCTAAAGCCATTCGCTGTTGCTTTACCCAAAAGGCGCTTGAGCTGAGGCCATCCCACAGTCTGGATCTGGCCCACTAGACACCATGCTGGAGAAGTAACAAATCACTGAATGCTCAGATGAAAACTGTGCCATCAAAAATGCACAATTTGGGTTATTTCTTCTCCTGCTGGTCTTGGGCTGCTGGTCTCTTCTCAGCCCTTTCCACCAGCTGGGGAGACACAATGGGCAAACAGCACTTCCTGGACCACACAAGGTCAGTCCTCCATTTCCTTTCATCTCCTTGAGCAGTTCTTCTGTCTTCCTCACCACCTTTGTCGAGGATATCCAGATGGGCACCACGCTCCAGATCTCAAACTTGGTTGCAGGGCTCCCACTCTGGGACCTCCCACAGGAGCTGACACCCCTTCCTTCTGCAGTGGCTCCTTTTGTGGTCGTGAGGGGCCTCTGGGCTCTGCAAGAGGCTTTGGGATACCAGAGCCAAGATCTCGTGCCCCATTACAAAACTATCAACTCCCATTATTGGCTATTTCTAGAAGGAAAAGAAAATGAACTAAAGTTTTCCCTGAAGGTGAAAGCAAAATAAGAGGGAGAAAAGAAAAGAAAGAGGGTCTGGGAAGAGCAGAGGTTCAGTGAAGTAGCTGACAGGGTGGATTTTGAATCCCAAAAGGACACACGGTGCATCCTGTAATGTTGTCGTGTTGGGGAGTTTTAAGGGGTTTCCCTTTTCACCACAGCCAGGAGAAATCCAGGCGACTTTCCCTGGACATGTCGAACGTCCCAATTTCCAGAGTTGTGATTAAATCTCATCCCCTAAAATTTTTTCCAAGAGGGACAATTCTGCTGGGTGGATAGGCAAGGAGCCTCCAGTTTGCACGCAGTAGCATTTCCTTGGGGAAGCATTTCTGCACTGATTCACACCCCCTCTAGCATTTGAGAGCCTGACCATAGTCAACTTTCCTCTTCCTCAAGGTTCAGCCCTCTCCAGCCTCTCCATCATGCTTCTTGCTTTCCTCTTAAGGTCCAGCTTTTTCTTCTCTCTGAATCCAGCAAAGGGGTCATGATGAGAACAGCAAATTAATCAGCATTAGGGCACAGGCAATGGGGTAACTGGCCTATATACACTGTTACACAGTTAGCACAGTCCCAAGTCTGGCTTTGGTCTAGGCCAAATAAGTCCCAGGCGCAGACTAGGGGATAGCATGTACCAAAGGCCATCCCCGGTCCCAGACAGTTAGGAAGCATTCACCTTGTTTTGGAGGAAGTTTAATACTGTGGACAACGCCAGCTCAGGACCAGAAAAAGACTACAAGCACCATTTAGTTTCCTAGTAGAGATGTCATCTTCCTGTTCTGTATCGGTATTGCATCTCCAAAACTGATGCATGAAAACGCTCGAGCGAGAAAATCATGGTTATCATTACCTCTCTTCTCTAAACCAAAGAATCAGTGGTAGTTTTGTCTGAAATCTGAGATTATGTACCCTTTTATGCCTCTCCCTTCCCAGTCCCTGTGTTTATCAGAATAGCTGCTCCTGTGGTCATTTGTGTGTACATCCCAGAGAATACAGGACATTCTCTGGCATGAGAAGGTGCGTTTACCTGGCGCATTCAAGTCCTACATCCTCTGGTTAACCACAGCTGCCGATCAGGTCAGCTGAAGTAAGAGTTCATGTCCCAGTTGCAGAGCGTCTGCCAGAGAATTCAGAGTCTGTGGCGCAGACAGGAAGACACTGGAGATTTTGATGTCCTAATCAGCAGTATCATTTCCATCATCACTTTTTGGAGTTTAAACTGTTCACAGTAGCATCAGCTCCTGGGATGAGTGGGAGAGATTTTCCCATGTGTTGATATGACTGGGGCCAAATCTTCAGGTTCGGATTTAGAGAAAGATGCATCGTTCCTCAGAATACAGGAGCTTCCCACATACGATGCCCTCCACCTCCTCTGCGTGGCCTGAATTCTTCCCAGCAAAGATCTTCCTTAAGGAAGATCTCCATTTACTTTGCATATGCCTACAGCTTCATCAGATGAATTCAAGCTGATGCAGCTGAAATTGTGGGGGAAAAAGAAGCCATGAAAATCCCTGCTTTGCAGAAACTACCTTTGGACTGAAGGCAAGACCTCAAAATGAAAGTGTCATGGTATGGCTATAGGCATCAGTCAAAACTGCTTGCAAAGCAGCTGATTCCTGCTAGGAGCTTGCATCATCTAAGGAGAACAGCAGACACCAAGCCAGTTGCTGACACATGGCTGCATTTTAGTATAGCTGCAGAAGATGATGAATGATTGCCGGAAGGCACAAGGACCAGGCAAGGATGGAGTCTTTTAAAGCACGGTCATGTGGTGGGTGGGGGTGTGGAGGTTACAGTACTAATCAAGTCCCTAATGCTCTTAGTGCTAATACATTAATGCTGTAGCATATAAGGCAGGTCTCTCTCATACAGATTTTGGGTACAAAGAGATTAGTAAGAAAGGTCTATCATCTCGTGCCCTTGTTGTTCTGCATTGCACCCATTGCTCTCTGCATTGTACGGTCTGTTACGGAGCACGAGACAGTACCTTGGAGGGTGAAAAAAACCAGTCCTGAAAACCCTTATTATTACCCACTGCAGGTGCAACTGCTGGAAGGCCTGAGACCTTCACTTCAGACCAACGAGGCTTGTGGTACTTCAGCTGCCTCCCAACGGTGACCTGAGATGCTAATCTCAGAGCCCACAGCACAGAGAGCGTGGTAAGGGCAGGTGTGTTGGACCGAAACACCGATATCACCCCGAGCATCAGCCGGTAACCTCTGCCCGGCCGTGTCACAGCGAGAAGAGATGGACCTGTGAAGATATCTCAGAGGCTGTGCTCCAGCTGAGATAAGATAAGTGCAGCAAAGCCTGGCAAAGATCCAGCTTTCCTTTTGCTTCACCCAGAAGAGCCGCTGATAATGGAGGGTCCTGCTCAGACCTCCCACTGTGGTCGCAACCCTCTCCGTGAGCCCGGGGTTGCTCTTAGAGAGGGGCCCAGGTAGAAGGTGAGGTCTGGGGAGATGCTCGAGCATCTCTTATCTCCGTAACGGACCAAAGCAAGGTAACCTCACCGTCCTGCCAGTCAAATGCCTCCAAGGCGATCTGCATTTTGAGACTTGTGGTTTTGGCCTCCCCACTATCTGCCGTGATGGGTCTGGTCTTTTTGGTCCTGTTGGGCAGCAGAAGACAGCACAACCATTGCCTGTGGCCTGGCTCTGAAAAGCCAGCTAGCTGGGTTCAGAAAGGTGTTTCCCACCTTAGGGGTGCCAACACCTTTGTAATAAACTTCATCCCATGTGTTTGACTCCATCTGTGCCCTTTTAGCAATTTTATTTGTTCTGTCTCTAGCCTGAATTTGTAACGTGACAATCCCTTCAGATACTGAAGGCTAAATCCCTCCCTCACCCCCAGCAGCACAAATCCAGGGCCGTTTTATGAAAGCGAGCAGAGGGCAACTAAGTAACTTCATTGTCACTCGTGCTGACCCCAATAGTTTCATGCATTTATACACCTGCATTTCAGGACAGAGTTGGGCTTCCTAGTTTGTTTGTTTTCAGTTGTTTCTATTTTTATAAAACACAACAAAGAACAAAAAAAGCTTTTTCAAGTGACCCTGCAACGTTGAAGTAGGGTGTGTGTTTGGTGAGGAAGGAGAGGAGATTTGGCAAAGAAATAAATTTAGTGTCAATAGGAAAGAGGGATCTGCTGTAGCAAGAGAGAGGTCTGCCTGCAGCTGTATTTCCTAAGTTTCTAGACTCTCCTGAGGTCCTCATATAGTCTTGGTAACACCTAGGCTTCATAGTCCTCCCAGAAGTCGACCATCCTCAGTTGGGATCGTCTGAGCAAACCAGTCCTTAAGTACAGCCTGCCTAAAATTATACAATATTAACATATATCTATATACACAAGGACTGCCATAAGCATTATTAGTTCCAGGAATTATTTCCATAGAGAGCAGTAAATGATAACCGAGACAAACAGGGAGGTCTATGCTCCTTCTCTTCTGCTCTGCAGGCTGGGCAGCACAATTACCTCTTGATGAACACCTCAGGCCAGGACAGAGATCCTTTTACTATATGTAAAATAACATTATATAGAGAAAAAGAGGCCCTATTCAGCAGAGGATGAAGCTGAGCACCTCCTGGAAACGAGGTGCTGGCTTACATTCTTTTGTGAACAAGGAGTAAGTGGTTTGCCCAAAGTAACCCCAATTGTGCTACACTCAGTTTTTCTGAGTGAGACCTAACACCCTCGGCAATTTCAGCTGTTAAGTGTAAAACCTTTAAATAATGGATTAAAAACAGGTGCTAATAATATCCAAACGTAAGGAGGGGGTTTATGGGAGTCGAAGAGCTTAGGCTCTCCGTGTCAGCAAATTTCTCCTCCTACCTTCTGCTAAACAGCCTGATTTCTCGTTGTGAGGAAAAGGGGTTTCAGGAATTGAGGAGGGAGATTGGAAAAGGGGACCCCTGGGTTTGCTGCCTGAACCTGCTGCTGTGTCACGTTTAGTGTGCTGTTTCATCTGCCTTTCTCTCACTCTCAGCGCTTTTCTCTCACTCTCAGCGCTTTTCTCTCACTCTCAGCGCTTTTCTCTCACTCTCGTGGCTTTTGCTTGGGCTCCACACCTTATAGGACCCTTTATTCGGAGAGGAGGCAGGGTCAGGGTGGCCACTGTGTTGTGGAACTGGGACCTGCAATGTGATTCCTAATTTATAAAAAAGGCTCAAATCTGGGTTAATAGTTATCCACCCTGGGTGTTTTCTCTCCCCTGTAGATTTGACTAGGGTTCAGCCTGAATTTAAAAAACGCTCCCAGCAGGAGTTTTCTCAAAACTAACACATTTTCCAAAATGCCTTTTCCCCCCCGAATTCTCCCTTAACACTTAATCAAAAAAATCCTCAGCCACCCCTGCAGGTGAGTCCATTTTCATTAATGCCTTGAAGTCACATGGAGATTTACAGGTAAAATAGGTGAGGGAGGCTGCCAAAATGCAATTAATGATAATAAACTACTAATTATTGAGACAACCTCAGAGGAGAAAATTGCTGGAAGTCCCACTCTAAGCAACTCTATACGTAATCTTCTTTTGGAAAAAAAACCAAACCAGTCAACAACCGCAGCATAAGGTCAAGCTGATCATGTGCAGCTTTAACTTATGAAGACATTGCACAGGCTAAAGCTGGAGAGATTCCCCTTGTTCCCATGGTAAACAGCAATCAATCCCCCAAGAGATTTAACATGACACCTGCCCGAAGTGACAGCCTCCACAGCAACACGAGGAGTCCTCACACATGCCTGGAGTGAGCCCTGTTTTCAGCTACGGTTTGGACATCACTGCAGGTGGGATTGAAGTTTCAGACAGAACAGGGGGAGGAGGGAATACAACACACACGAGGAAAACCTTTTTACACCACTGTTCTTGTGGCCTTTCTTTTGGAGTATTATTTTGGGCAAATCATGCAGAATTAGGTTCTGTTCTAGTTACATCTGTTGAATAATACATTGCAAACAGCCTCTGGTCTGTCATCAGTGGCGCAATAGTAGCTTGCAAGGGTAATTCAGAGCTGGCTGAGGTCTCTCCCTTCACGTAGAAGAAACAGGAGCACCTCAAGGTAGGTAGTAATTGCTGAGACTACTTATTTTTGGCCATAGCTCACAAGGAGCAAGGATGCGATTCATTGTACGAATGCAGACATTGAGCTCTTTATGCTTATACTGTATGTGTTCTGCATATGATGTTTCTCTTAGATGAGACGTGGTCAACAGAGCCTGGAAAATAGTTCAGCTCACTCTAAAGCGGAGGGCCCAGAAGTGTCTGTCTTCCCCTGGGCGAAACTCCTAGATTTTCAGTTTTATTCCCTAATTTTCCCCTCCCCAAAAGAAAAAAAGATACTACAACTTCCAAGGGGAATGGTACTGTTTCTTACTTCAACATAAACCTTCTGGCATCCACAGACTGTCTTTAGGCTCAGTTGGAACAGAGCGTTGAACCCCACTTTGAGATTTGCTATCTCCCACGCTGCTGGGCTGAAGCTGATCTGAGCTAAAGTGGGGTGAGAAGATATCTGACCTTGTGAAAAAAGTAATTCATAGAATCACAGAATGGGTGGGAAGGGACCTTAAAGATGATCTAGTCCCACCCCCTGCCCTGGGCAGGGACACCTCCCACCAGCCCAGGTTGCTCCAAGCCCCGTCCAACCTGGCCTTGAACCCCTCCAGGGATGGGGCAGCCACAGCTTCTCTGGGCAGCCTGTTCCAGTTACTTACCACCCTCATAGTGAAAAAATTCTTCCTTATATCTAATCTAAATCTCCCCTCTTCCAATTTAATATCTTTACCTCTCGTCCCATGGCTCCCCTCCCTGATCCAGAGTCTCTCTCCATCTTTCCTGGAGCCCCTTTAGGGACTGGAAGGCTGCTATAAGGTCTCCCCGGAGCCTTCTCTTCTCCAGGCTGAACCCCCCCCAGCTCTCTCAGCCTGTCCTCCCAGCAGAGGGGCTCCAGCCCTCGGATCATCTTTGTGGCCCTCCTCTGGATCCGCTGCAACAGGTCCATGTCCTTCTTGTGCTGAGGACTCCAAAGCTGGACACAGTACTCCAGGTGGTGTCTCACCAGGGCAGAGTAGAGGGTAGAATCACCTCCCTGGACCTGCTGGCCACACTTAGGAGAAAAAGATGGGCATCACCAAAGTTTTTGTTGGTAAAATGTAACAGAAATCATATTCGCAAATAGGATTGCCCATCACCACCAAAAGAATAGCAGCAATTATCGGATGGTAGTTATTCCACACTGCACTTGGCTAATTGCTTTCAGCCCAGGATGCAGAAAGTTTTTGGAAAGTGCTTATCCTCATGTGCACTGTATGACTGGGCCAGCTGAGAGTGGGCATGCATCTCATTTAACGCTAGGTGTCTATGAGGTAGAGGTTGGTATCTCAGCTAACATCTCAGACTTCATTTATTCCCTCGAGAGAATGAGGCACTCTTGAGAGTGAATCATCTGACCTGTTTTTGACATCAGCTACACCATGTGAGGAATTGTGCCCCGAGGAGGATGCTGAGCAGGGAGCGTAGGCTGGCTGCTAACTCACAGGGTCTATGGTCTAGGCACCCGTATTTGGTCAGGTAGTTTCCACGCGTGCTGTGTCCTGGTACAAGGTTGGGGTGACACTCAGCCATGCCACCATCTTCTCCGCATGCTCTTGGTCCACCCCAACGGAAGCCCGGAGGAGGAAGTGGGAATTGAGCTTTAGCCTAAGCTGGAAAGTTTTTGGGTGAATGATCATTAACAGAGATTGCAGAGCACACCAGCTTGGCAGGCCAAGAAACACTTTTATTTAAGAAAAGTATGAGAGTCTTTTGGCAAGGAGCATGGTCTGCAGTGAAGGTATTGAGCTAGGCACCAGGACATTTGAGGTCTGCACCTGGCCTGACTGCAGAAAAAAATACCAGAATTTGAAGATGCCTCTTTTCCCACTGGTGAATGAGGAATAATATTTCCCTTCTCCTCTCTGGGGTTGCGTGATTTTTGTCATTCCTTATCATTTATTGGTGCCCTTTAAGATCATCTGATGGAATACAGGAAATTTTGTCATGGATTCTGAGGGGGTTTTTGCCACTCAAGAGGTTTTTTCAGGCTGTGAGGGACCTTTGCAATCATTTAATCTGATTTATTTACTACATATCGCATGCTGGAGAATTAAAACATGGGCTTTCTGATCAGAAAAAGGAAGAAAGCCTTTGCCACCAGGAGCCAGCTTTTCCCCTGTGTTCAAGCTCGTGATTTGAATACATGCGTACAGAGGAGAAGGAGGCACTGGGTCAGGCTTGTCAAGCAGCAGAGACCATGATGCACAGTGTGATGCAAATTTCTCAGTCATCAGATCTGTGTGAGGAACAAGAAAAACCCATCTTTAAAACCTCATTAGTTAGTTATCGTCACTGCAGATGGTGCCCAGCTGTAAGCTCCTTTCTGCTCATCTTAATCCCATTCCAAGTGGCTACCCCAGGCAGAATAGCCCGTTTGTTTCTTTATCGGGAGAACTGGTTGAGCACGGGAGCACATGGTGGTGGGGAGAGCTGCAAGAAGGGAAGAGATGTAAAGCTTTAGGAAGGGAGGTGGGGGCCTGTCCCCCTGTGTAGGCAGCAAGTGAGCAGAAGAGCTCCATCTTGCATTTGCAGAGCTGAGAAACGTAAACTTGGGAGATTTCTCTGCCTGGCTTTTGGTCTCTGCTGTGGGTGCTGAAGGGAGGTCTGACCTGGGATGGATTACTGACCGGAGCAAAGCTATGTACCTGGATTACCTTCACTGCGGTGAGTTGAATCTGCCTCTCTGTGTCCCTCTATACACTTGTGAGTCAATACAGGTAAAAGGAGCTACAAGGGAGATGCTGGCGTGATAGAGAGCAGGCAACAGCAGGAGGTCTGATATTAGTATTGATTGCCTCTTTTCAGTAGCCTTGTTGTCTTTTTTCTTACATCTTTGTTAGAGCTTATATGTTTGAAGATCAATGAAGCTGGTGAGGGGTCTAGAGAACAAGTCACATGAGGAGCAGCTGAGGGAGCTGGGGTTGTTCATCCGGGAGAAAAGGAGGCTGAGGGGAGACCTTCTGGCTCTCTGCAACTCCCTGAAAGGAGGGTGCAGCAAGGTGGGGGTTGGTCTCTTCTGCCAGCTAACAAGCGATAGGACAAGAGGAAATGGCCTCAGGTTCTGCCAGGGGAGGTTCAGGATGGATATTAGGAAAAATTTCTTCACAGAAAGGGTTATCAAACATTGGAGCAGGCTGCCCAGGGAAGTGGTTGAATCACCATCCCTGGGATAGATGTGGTGCTGAGGGATTAGTGGTAACTTGGCAGTGTTAGGTTAATGGTTGGACTTGATCTTAAGGGTCTTTTCCAACCTAAATTATTCTATGATTCTTAATAGGAAAGTGAGACATGGTTGATGTTCACATGGGAGAAGTAGGTGCCCATGCTAAATAAGACTCATACTTATGGGGGAAGGTTGCTGATGTGATCAAGCCATTGCTGGTGGCTGTATTTTGCTCTGTTGAGCAATGCAGATGTTATCCCTGGAAGATTTCCAAAGGCTGTTTTTACGTTTTCCTGGGAGGCTTCGCAGTGGGCTCTTGGTCCATCCTTATTGAGGCATTTCCCAAGCAAACAGGTCTCCGTTCTGACCAGAGCTGGATTCCAGTTTTCCTGCTATCACTTGCTGTGGCCACTTAAAGTCTCTGCTGCTATTCAGGGACAGCAGGAGATTGAACGGATCAAGCCCATAAGAAGATGTGGGCTCCTGTGCACAGCAAGGGGACTCCTGTCTTTTTTAAGCCGTGCTACCCAGGCAGGGGGCCAGGCTGGTCACTGGCTTGTTCCAACACTGGTCCCTGGTGAGGGAAATTGTGACTTTCACCACAATCCCAATTGGGGTCTAAACCAAAATTTCTGCTCTGATTTTTCTGTAAGACCTAAATAGCCCACAAGGCATTCTTTTTTTATTTTTCCTTTCTTTTTCTTTTGTTGGCAAGCCCTTAGTCTCTCTAAGTACAAGCTAGAAGGGGGGCCTTGTGTCTTTTTGGCTAATACAAGCCTCAGGACATTAACCCTTGTCAGCTCTTCAGTGAATTATTATTAAAAAAATGAAATTCATTTCTTGGGCTGAAGAGAAGTTCATAGAGTTGATGACATGAGGGTCATTTAGATCACCAAATTTGACCCCTTGAATAGTGTAGGGCACTGAATTTCATACCATAGCAGTGGCCTTTCACTTACAGTTTTTATACATGATGTTAGAAAACTCATAATGTTGGGACCGCATATCTGTAGGGGCTGAATTAACACAGAAGGCAGGAAGAGTACTGATATGAATTTACCAGGAGGCCATAGGTCAGCAACTCATTGAGCCTTTGAAGAGAGGAGCCTGGCAATTCTCAGTTGCCTCGTGCTCAAAACCCACCTGGTTTCATCTGGCTATTATGGAAGAATAACATCCTGGGCTGCATCCCCAGCAGCGTGGGCAGCAGGGCCGGGGGTGGATTCTGCCCCTCTGCTCCGCTCGGGGGAGACCCCCCTGCAGTGCTGCCTCCAGCGCTGGGGCCTCGGCACAGGAGAGACACGGAGCTGTTGGAGCGGGGCCAGAGGAGGCCCCGGAGATGCTGGGAGGGCTGGAGCCCTTCTGCTGGGAGGACAGGCTGAGAGAGCTGGGGGTGTTCAGCCTGGAGAAGAGAAGGCTCCGCGGAGACCTGCCAGCCCCTGCCAGGCCCTCAAGGGGGCCTATAGGAGAGATGGGGACAGATTTTTTAGCAAGGTCTGTTGCAATAGAACGAGGGGTAATGGTTTTAAACCGAAAGGGGGAATGTTTACACTAGACATAAAAAGACATTTTTTACACTCAGGTTAGTGAGATCCTGGCCCAGGTTGCCCAGAGAGGTGGTGGATGTCTCATCCCTGGAAACATTCCAGGGTCAGTTGGACGGGGCTCCGAGCAACCTGGTCTAGTGGAAGGTGTCTGTGGCCATGGCATTGAGTTGGGCTAGATGACCTTTAAAGGTCCCTTCCAACCCAAACTATTCTGTGATTCTATGAATATTGCCTGGTGGCCATAATTCTCTGTGACTATTTTTGTAGGGTTGAGACCAAGATTTGTATTTCTTTTGAACAACTGAAACTACAGTAGGTTCTCGGGCTGTCTATAATCACTATGAATTGTTGTGATGGTATTTATCTTCTACGTCTTCTGTTCCCCCAGATTGCACCTTACAGCAACTGGGAGCACAAGATAATGTGTCCATCTCTTGCTGGTTTTGGGGGGTTTGTTTTGTTTGTTTGGTTTTTTTTCTCCTGCCTCCCTCCCCCACAACACCTCAACCTGCTTCACTGGATCTCCCTTGGCTCTCCTTTGAAGTTTTAATAGGGTTTTTTTTCCTCATCTCTTTAATTTATTTCCTTATAATCATGGCTGTCTTATTATGTTTTGGAGAAACAGGAGTCATTGGCCAATAGGTGAGTTTTATTGTTATCAATTGTTGTTGTTATTAATTTGTGCCCGTTAATGTAAAATAGAGACAAACTGCACATTCAAGTATAAAATGTCGCTTATACAGCTTAGGTGGTTTTAACACATTAAAAAATCAGTTTGGAGAGAAAAACAATGGATTTCTTCAACTCTTCCCTTCACGGTGCAAATTTTTTTTCTGCTAAAGTCTAGTCTCTCTTAAAAAAAGAAAACCACCAATTTTTCCCCTCCCCAGTCTAGTTTTAAATAACCTGTGAGAAGCAGCTTCCACTACTTCATTTGAAGATTATTCCAATCTAAATGACCTCACTTGCCCTTTTCTCAGTTTTATCCCATCACATCTATTTATACCTTCTTGCTCTACATTAAGCGGTTCCTCTGCACGCCTGGGAAGAATTAGCGCCTTAACGTTTTGACCATGCAGAGAATGAAAAACACAGGAGAAAAATCAAGACCCAGGTGCAGCTAAGTGCCAAAAATGTTGTTTCAGAGAGGACTTGATTTCATCTATTTGTGTAGTGCCTACACTCATCAGCTTCCCCTCAGCCTAACTTATCTCCTGGCTTGCCGCACGCAGTCATTCCTCATTGTTCACTTACAAGGGCTGAGTGCTCTTAACAATGGAGATCCTACTTCTCCCTTGGCTCTCAGCTCCCTTCTGCCTGCCAGCTCTTTCATTTTCCCTCGGGCATTAGTTGGCCAAGCAACGTATATTTAGTGCTTTCAATTTTATTTTTTTTTCTTCCCCTCCTTCCTCTAACCAACCCCTCAATCATTTTGTTGCTTTTCTCCAAAGCCTCTCAAAATTGTCGGCATCCTGCAGACTTGTGGCTGTCCGATGTTATCCTGAGTCTTCCTCCTCCTACAGGGCACGGAAGTTGTTTGTTGCCTGACTTTCTTAGGTGTATCCACTGCCGTTGGTGCCCTGGATTACGTGAGAAGAGTTCTGCGTGAATTTAAATGCTTACCAGGAGAGGTGGGCTACTGATATTGCAATGCAAATCTTTCCATGCTCGGTTCAGAGCAGCTCACCTGGAAACAATGCACTTTTGTTGGAAATTATCTTTATCCCTTTCTCTTTGCTTTAATGGGACAGTGTAAATCACTGTAACAGGACAAAGGAGACAAAGGTTGTGTTCCTAGTGCTGTCCCAATGGCCATGTAAGTGGTTCCGGGCAAGTCACTTGATCGGTCAGTACCTCAGTTTCCCTTTTAGCCTTTTTCTGCTTCTGTCTGATGCTCTGGGAACCCTGGCAATGACTTTGGGTTGTGTCCATACAACTCTGAGATGGAGAGAAAACTCCCCAAGCTGTCTGTTTTCTACCCACCCTCGGTGCTATGTGCTGGGGTTCAGCTGGGTCTCAGCATCCATGACATGCTTAGAAGGAGCCAACCATATCTGGTGATGGCACATGAAGGGCCACCTCGATGTTGCCCACCAAAGAAATATTGGCTCGAGTTACGGCAGCCAGAGAGCAGAGGTGACCTCTTTGTGCAAGCATGCCTGATCACAGTGTGGTGGTGGGCAAGTCTGCTCCCGACAGCAAGCCTGGGCCAGTGCTGGCTGGCTGTGTGGATGTCCCAACACGTGCATTTACCATCAGCCACCTCAGCAGCAGGCTCGGAGCACTGCTGGAATCCAAAGGAGTAATAAATCTGTAGAAATGATATTTGCTTGCTCAACAGATCTGATGCACGTCCCAGAGCCAAGCTGTGCCAGTTCTACTCCTTAAACAAACATGTGTTTTTAGACTTTGTGAGGCTGGTGCAGTCAGTAAAGCTATGAGAGTGAGAAATGGATTCTTTGCTGCCTTATGGAGACATATAATCCCCAGGTTGGATGAGGTTTTGAGTAACCTGTTCTAGTGGAAGGTGTCCCTGCCCATGGCAGGGGGGTTGGAACTAGATGATCTTCAAGGTCCCTTCCAACCCATACCATTCTATGATTCTATGATATGTACAAATGCCATTTAACCTCCAACTGCGGTGCTGGATTGCACTGGGTAGCACTGGGAGTGACAGAAGAGTAGAGCCTGCCTTTCAGACAGGCAATAAAAATAACCTCTGGAGTTGTAAATTTGGATTATTTGTTCTAGAGTTACAAGGAAGAACAACGTTTACAGTCACTTCTGGTAATAATGCTGCACCTATACAATAATGAGATATATCCTAAACATAAGAGGTAACAGACTTCCCCTACAGTTGATTCAATAAATTACAAGTTTGGTGGAAATTTTTTTGTCCTAGTTGAGGGAACATTCACTGCTGCATCAAAGTTTATTTGTAATTATCCCACACAAACTGCTCACAGGTTTCTTTTGCACAGTGGCTTGGTTTCTTAATATTTGCATTCTTTCTGCATTAGCTGACGGGGCTTAGTCACCTGGTGTAGTCCTTGTTTCTTGACTGCACAAGCCAAGCTTGTGTCACTGAGACCTGGCCATGAGGTCTTGCAGGGAGGTAGTTCTGACTTGCCCTCCATGAACACCCCAGCAAGCCCACAAGCACATTTGGCAGATGCCCTTGCCATTAAAGTTCAGGCAAATTGAACACTGAAGTCGGAAAAACGTGGCACTTGGCCAATCCACGGAAAAAATTAGCACAAATAATCCTAGGTACTTTTTGCAGTACTTTTCCAGGCTTATTCCCTTTTTGTTGGGGATTCATTTAGCCACTTCAACAGGCTGTCACTTTAAGCTTCCTCAAAGGCATGCAAAGCCTCTTAATAAATAATCTTGCGATTTCTTATCACATCTGCCTTTGAGTGAGAGACAGGACAAATGGGACAGCATTCACATCTGAATCCAGGTCAGGATCAGATGTAGGCTGGGAAATGGTGGTGATGAAGAGCTGAGTGATGACTACGGCGTTGTATAAGCTTTGCATTAACTCCTGCGTGTTTTAGAAGATCTGTGTTTTTAGGATGGGTATGAGGCCAGGGAAGAGAGGTGCACAGCAGCAAGGAGGACTACATCGCTCCCTACACTTTCCCATGTCAACCTGTTACCATAGTATCTGAACACTTTCTGCTCCATGGATCGCCAGGTGTGAGCTGAATTGGCCAACCCTGGAAACCTTCAGGCGAGACAGGAGCAAGAAAAGAGAAGGCGTAGATCTTCAGCTCTGTTGAGGGTGGTAAGGGAAAATGTAAAAACACAGAAAAATAGAGGGAAACCTCAGACTGCAGAAGCAAAGAATTTTGTAGGCAGGATTTTGAATAGACCTTGCATAATATTGTGAAAGCTGGTAAAGTTTATAAAGGCTGAGATAAGCTGACTCAGAAACAGGCAGGTGTTTTATCAGGAAGGGATGGCAGGAGATTTTGGAGAGATTACAGTCAAGAGTCTGTAGGATTTGGCAACAATCCAGATACGAGTGTTTGGTGTGAAGGAGATGTAGGTGTTGAACACGACACGGAGATTGTGAGTTTGAGTGTGATACGAGCGCGGGTTATTCGCAGCGAGGAGGGCTAGGGGAGGGAAGAGTTTGTGGTGAAAGATAAGGGGGTGTTCTTTTAACCGCGATAAGAATTGGCAGCCCCACATCTGGGAAAGAGCTCAGAGGAAGAGCAGGAGAGACCCAGCAGCGGAGAATTACATCTGCTACCACGGACGTGGAGGATGATGTCACTGGTGACATCACAGGGAGCATGATGTCAACAGGACAGAGAATGAGGGTGAGGAAGACGTACCAGGGCATTCAGGGAACATGTGGAGGGAAGGCAGCAGAAGGTGGCCAGTCTTTCACAAAGAAGACTGAGGCTAAAAAACGTGGTGTCCATCGCTATGGAGGAGAGCTGGATCTCAACTGCAGCTCAAGTCGAGGACAGGCAGGAGGTGGATTTTTAGCTGGTTTTTTTTTTTTAATGTGGAGTCTTTTAAAGGACCCAAACCATTCTGTTTGTGAAGTTTTCAATATGAAAATTCTATTTTTCTTACTTTTTATTTTTTTACACTCTTTCAGCTGCTTTGAAAGAGGAAAAGGAAAAATAAGGTGAAGAAAAATTTTTCATTTAACTTAAAATGGCCTTTTTACCTTCTCACCTCTCAAAAATATCAAAGGAATGCTATTTGAAGGATCAGACATGGGGAAAATGTGGTCTCTTTTTTTGTTGTTGTTTTTTTGTTGTTGTTGGTGGTGGTGGTGTTCATCTCCTCGGTATTTCAGATGTTCATTTCTAGTAATCCTTTTCCATCCAATTTTTTTAAATGAATAATTTTAAAAAATATTCTTTGAAGGGTCATCATCAGCCAAGGAGAAACCTCCTCCTCCCCCTGCTTTGTTAGCATTTCAAGCATTCGTTTCTGGTAATTTAGAGACAGGACACAAGGAACGATATGCATCTGATGAAACATCTATGTTGTCACCATCTGCATTCATCACCTTGAGTTTCTTTTCCAGAAAGTGGAGAGAAACAATAGTTTTAGTTCACCTGAGACATCCAGTTCAGGATGAGATGAACACAACCTAAAAGACACCATATCTTTCTGGTGACTGAAGGAAGCCTGGAGTGACTGTCTCAAGTAGAGACACTACAGATATCCACATCCAGCCCAAAATATCCTGCTCAGCTAGGATATATTTGTCCCATGGTGCCCAGGCATTGGCTGGTCCTTGTCCCTGCTCCTTGCACGTGATCTCTCCAATCCTGTTTGGGGTTGAGCAGTTGTGGAGCCACCTGACCATACTACCCCACCACAACACTTTGTTCTTACAGAATGGTCCCAACACATCTGGGAAGGAGTGTGCATGTAGGAAATACCCACCATTGTCACACAGCTGGCGGCAAAGAGAAAGCATTGTCCCTTCTGCTCCTGCGCAGTGCCCGAAAGGAGCAGGTGTTCACATGCGCTAATCCCAAGAGGTCTCGTGAGCTCCAGTGAGTTCTGCTGGCTCATCTGATCTGAGAAACTGGCACTGAGGTTCAATAGATGGGGAAAAGAAAAAACAGTTTATTGTGTTAAAAGTCTAGGCAAGCAAAAATTGCAGAAATTGCCAAGTTTAGACTTTGGCCAGGGTACCAGTATTAGCAATGCTACCCTTGATGAGAGGTCAAAGTTCTGTTGACATGAATTAAAATAAAGAATAAATAAAATTGGAAGGATGTAAATCTTGGGGGTAGAGCAAAAGCAGCGGAAAAAGCAGTATCATTAATAAATGAAAAAGGAGGACAATGATTCAAAACTGGCTGAGTTATTGAACACCTTTAAAAAAAAAATCTCTCCTAAAGAAGAAAACTATAGGAGAGTAGTTTGGACAGGATTTAAAGTGAGGAAGGAAGTCACTATAAAAAAAATATAATTGATAAAGAACAAGTGGAGGAATCTTTGAAAAAAAATTGGAAAGCACACATACTAGCTTTGCTGATCATGTTGGACGTTAAAGAATGAAATGAGAAACCAACCGTGTCGCTTCCCAAAGGCAACTGATGCTAACTGGAATGAATAAAGGAAAAAGAGCTGGGATAATATCCCTGATTCTTTCCCCCTACTACTCACAGCCAAAAGGAAAGACTCACTCCAGGTGAGACATTGTATGTTCTAACACAATGGAACAAATGCTAAGGCAGAAATAACTGTACAGCTGTATGGCACGAGAAGTGTAGAGAAAAGGCCAAATAAATACGCGAAGCCAGAAAAACTTGACCGCTTCTACAGCTTATCAAATTTTATACAGTGCCTAATTTGGCTTGGAAAATTATTTCAAAGGGTTTTAGAAGACACATCATTGAATCTGTAGACAACTTTTATTCACCCAGTAATAAACATTTTGGAAAAGTGGGAGAGAAGGAGTATACCTGTGGAAATGTAGAGCTGTCTGACTTCATTTAATATAATTTGAAATAATATTTTAAGAGTGCAAAAACCACCTTAATGAAAATAAAAATTAGTATCATTTGGAAGGAACTGCAGGCACCAGAAAAGAAGAAGAAAAGGTATAGAGAGGCCTAGAAATGTTAGAAATCGTCAGAAAAATGAGAATCATTGGAAAAAGTACAATTATCACATATCAGAGGACTAATAATCTCAAGTAAATATTTTGTTGGAAATGTAAAATTGAGAAATGTAAAACTGGGAAATGATTGTGGTGTAGAGGAAATTAGCTTATGCCTTGCGGCGGATGAGAACACTAGGATGCAAGTGGGAGTTTTGTTGCACATGTGGATAGTCCCACATTGAAGGTGGGAGATGCACACAATGAAGTGCTTGTGTGTTTGCAGAGTTGGGCACTGTCCTGAGGAAGAAGGTTCAGAGTGGCATTTCATGGAAACAGGAAAGTAAGTTTCCAACACCTTCAGTTGCTGGAAGCTACAATGAGTTTCTTCTGTTCAGATACAGCCTTTACCTCCCAAGTCCAGATCCAGTTGCAGACTGAAGCATCTTCAAAGCTTGTGGTGACTTTTTTGGTTGATCTCTTAGTAGTTGGCTCCTGGGTATCACTTTTTAGGCATGCCTTGCCTCAGGTCCTGGTTTTTGTGCATGCTCCTAGTTGTTCAGGTGCTCACTCTAGACTGTTGTTTTGCTTTCTTGGATACTCACTTATTCAGCTTTTCTCATCCTCTTTCTTCATTTCCCTTTACAGACTGGAAGATGAGGAAGCAAAGCTTGGGTTTTTAAAGGGAGTGGGTGCGTATGAGTGAACCAGCCTAGAAGATCTCAACTGGTTGCCTATAAAACTTCTGTGCCTGAGCTTTTATATCCTCCCTGGAGATGGAAACAGCCCAGGAATGAGAGCTGGGAGGTGGTGGAGCCACCTTGTGTGTCTGTGATCACATAATCAAGGGACATGCATACCACAGAGTCTTCAAGAGAAGACGAAAGGGCTGCAAACACCCTGCTCAACCCATACGTAATCCTTGTGATCCATACATGTTCTTGTTCCTTTCATGTAGTCAGTTGTGTCAATTCTAGGTTTCTTGGCAAGCTGCTCCAATCTTGCCATGCTGTCACCTCCATCTGGCATGATAAATAGCACATCTGTTTACCCGTTTCCTGGTACAAACGTGCAGATCAGCTTGGATGTAAAACTTCAAGCCCATCTCAATAAGAAATGCAAAGTTATTCTCCCCAGTATTGCCAGAAATGTGGGTAAAAGGCAGCACAGGTTACCTAAAGTCCTGGATCTTTAGAACAGCAATATTCTTAGGAAACGCCTGGCTAGAAATGCCCTCTGAAACAAAAGCCTTGTCCCCAGTTTCTGAACTGTTGGGGTAGCTGAACTGTGTGCAGTCTGAAGCACCCCGATGTGACTGTTGCTGTCGGAGCCTGTTGCAGAAATGGGTGTGATCAGGGCTGTGTCACCGAGCTGGTACTTTGATAGACCACAGCCGGGTGTTGAACAGTATGTGGCAGAACTGGAGTCTCTGCCTCTGGTTTCTTAAGCCCTTGGTTTCATTTTAGGACAGACAAATCCTACAGTTCTTTAGCAGAAGGAAACCAATCCTCTGTGTTAGGACTTCTGTGCCCCTTTCCGTGGAAGAATGTTTTAATTTCACAGCGAACAGTGATTAGCAGCATCCCAGGGGAGCTGTCACAATGCGATTGTATTGAAGAACTCGAGGAACTGATTGACGGGAGACAACAGCACATGTATGGGAATGAGTAACGAATGGGCACCACCGTGTCCCTGTCTCTTTCTGCTCATCAAGGGAACATAGTGGATGCTCTCTGTGCCGTCCATCATTTTGTTTTATTAAGCTGTATTCATGTACAACTATCCTTATGTTTCCTTCTAGTCAGGGAGCAAATCTCTTCACTCAGGAGTTTGAACAAAGTCTCAGCACAGTGCTGAGGACCCAACCTCGGTAAGGTCTTTCCAGTCTGAGGTCCCGATCCTGTAACCAGGATTTTATGGCTCAGCCCCTATTCTCTGAACTGCTACTGGTACCATGAGCTTTGGTCTTCAACTTCATAAATGCATCTATTATTTGCAAGGCGATGGCGTCTCTTGGCAAAGCAATGATGTTTCTCAACTGTGTTTTATCTCATGTCAAAGGGACTCAAGTTCATAATTTAAATCCCTGAAGACTGATGTACCAACTGTAGAGAAGTTGTCTACAGAATAAATGTTTTTAAAAATAAGGAGCATTGAAAATAACCTATTTTTTAGCAATTACAGAGGGTTTTCTTTCTTTGCACCTGTGGTTGATGGCTGAAAAACTAATTAGATAATGCATCTAGAATAGGAGGAAGATTTGCTGTAGGTGAACCTGATCCCTGAGACTAAGTCTTATCCTCCAGAAAGCTGGGCTTCTTGATTACCTAGCTTAAGTGCAATGTAATCCTTTGCATTGAAGGCAGTAGCTGGAAATATAATTTGGACTGCTGTGCTTTGAAGATTGACCTGTTTCAAACTGGTATGGACCCAAGTAAAGAAAAAGCAATATGTTCTTAAAAAAAACCCCAAACACAAAACCCCAAACCAACTCCCCAACACCTCCCAAAACATCAGCAGAAAACCTTACCTACTAGGATCTGCCTCGTACTTATAAAGGAATGTTTACTTTTCTTAGAAGTAAATCCAGTAATCACAAAAAGGAAGAGCTAATAATGTGAAATTAGAGGTGGAATATTCTATCAGATGACAGAAAACATCTCTGAGGATGTGACAGTTCAGATTGCTACAAAGGATATATCATATTAAACTGGCACTTAACAGGATCTTCATTACCACATGCGCCTGAGTCAAGCAGAGCACAGACCGCCGTTAGAGAAGCTACCTTAGCTCTATTGAGTCACAGAAGAAACTGGGCTGGGAGGGATTTTGGAGGGCCTCTGGTCCAACCACACATGCACCCAATAGTTCAGACCCAATAGTTCAGGTTGCTCTGCCAAGTTTTGAATATCTCCAGGGCTGACTATTCCTCCACCTCTTGGATCCCAGTTTTTGATGACCGTCATGAAGAATTTTTTCCTAGTGCTTAAATGGCATTTGCATGCCGCCACTTGTATCTGCCACATCTTAGCACTTTACTATGCACTTCTGGGAAGAGTCTGTCTCTCTATAACCATGTTGGAACTAGATCATCTTTAAGGTCCCTTCCAACACAACCCATTCTATGATTCTATGTTCTCGGTAGTTATAGACAATGAAATTAATGCCTCCAAGTCTCTTCTCCAAGCTGAACAATTCTAGTGCTCTCGCCCTCCCCCTGCACATCATGTGCTACTATTTTTCCCTATCATTTTGGTGGCCTTTGCTGGACGCACTCTGGTGTGTCAGCGTCTTTCTTCTACTATGGAGCACGAACCTGGACACAGTGTCCAAATGTGCTCTTAAAAGAGCCAAGCAAAAGGGAGTTATGACTTCTCTTGGACTGCCTAGGACACTCTTGCTAGTTCATCACAGTATGTGGATGGTGTTGTTTGCCACGAGGGCTCACTGCTGGCTCCTGTTCAACTTCTTGTCCACTGGGACCCCCACATCCACCTCTGCAAAGCTGCTATCAGACAGCCTGATCCTGCGTTGCTGCATGGGGGCTTCCTGTCCGTGACACATGGTTGGTGTTTTCTTCTCCTGGGGGTCATGTCAGCTAATTTCTCCATCACATCAGCTGCTCCCAGCAGTTTGGTGTTACTAGGGAACTTGCTGAGGGTGCACTCTCTGTCACCATCCAGGTGAACAACCTGCCTGTTATACTGTTGTTTGGGTAAGAAACTATCCAGATCATAGCCATGGACACCAATATAAGAGCTTGGGTAAGTGTGTACTCCAAGAGAGGAGCCTGAAAGAAGCTAAAGTGCTTGTTTCTGCTCAGGACCCTGACTGTCCTTACCTGTAAGGAATAGGACATGGGCACAGTAAAGCTTAATAGAGGAGATATCCATGTGTTAAATTCCCAGTGGAATTCCAGAAGAGAAGGAAAAGAAATAAATGATCTTAGATACAATGAATCCAAAGCCTCTTAGACAGATGTGCTCATGTTGGAACCTGGTCACATCTGGAACCTGTTGGGTTGGAACTAGATGATCTTTAATGTCCCTTCCAACTCTAACTATTCTATGATTGTATGTTCCTCTCTGAGAATTGTAGGGAAAAATGGTATAAGCTGTAGGTGCCATCAAATCCAGATTGTTTTTAGCACAGAAGATGGAGGCTTGCATCTCTAGCTTACTGGTCCAGCAGCGTGGCACAAGGGCTGGTTGCAACGGCTGCAATCACTCATGCATTATTCCTACCAAAAGGTGGTTTTGTTTGTATTAGCACCAACTCTGACAGGAACCTGGATGAAGAAGAGCTTTGTGTTTTAAGCTCAATCAATCAGCTATGGAACAGAATGATAATGTCATCTCTCCGAAACCTCTTTTCCAGACAATGAAAAGCTTCCAGTCCTAAACAGAGTTTGACAATCCCTTTTTAATAAATCCTTTTTAATTTTAATTTCTAATTTTAAGTAACTAATACATTGAGGGAAAAATATACAATCTACCTGGGTTTTTTTTCAGGGAATTTTTATATAATCACAGGTAAATGGATATGCTGCCTTCCAATTCAATGCTTTTCTCTTTTATGAATCAAATGTCTCAACTTTTGTCATTTTCCATACAATACTTTGTCTTGGTCAGACCATAAATACTCCCTGTTAATAAGATCAATGTGACATGTGAAAAATATTTTTTCTTCCTCAAAAAGGGCACAGAGCAAATTGAAAAGAGCCTTTTTAGAGAAACTTGGTTAGATCTTACAAAAGGATGATTCATCTTTCTTGCCAGAAACTCCTACATTTTCTGGGAAAAATTTCAAATGAAATGATCCTCATGATTTCGCTAGAATGCACCCCTGGATTTTTCAGCCAGCTCCATTCAAAATGTTAGTGATGATCTGTAATTTTTTCTTCTGTCTGAGAGAAATGACTGTAAAAATGGAAGCTACGGTTACTTGTATGGGAAGGAAAACTTCCAGTAAAAGCCTGCACACTAATTTATCAACAAAAGCCATACAAAAATTGACACTAGACATATTCAGGCTAGAGAAAAGGTGCAGATGTTTAGCACTAAGTGGGATTAACTATTGGAACTGTTGCTGCTGGGCAGGGTAGGCTCCTGATAATTTAAAGTATTTAAGTCAAGTCTGGATGCTTCTCATAAAAGCCTTCACATCTCTCAAATAGTGGTTAGAGGCTTGGTGCTCAACTCCAATGAGCCAAGTTCTCTGACAGCTCTCCTGCCTCAGCTAAGACACTTTCTAGACTGGTACCTGGATTCCTCTCCTTCTTCTATGTCCCAGCAGAGAGAAAGCTGCAAAAAAATCCCTCAGAAATAACAAGCATAGTGTGAGGGACAGAAGGTGAAGGCTGATGTGAAGACATGTGCTGCAGATGTATTGGGGATCCCAGGCGATTTTGGCTAAGGGTTCGCATAATGGATACCTAACCTCATGGTCACAGCTTCCTCTGTGTGAGGTTGGATAGCAGAGGTTTGATAAGGTTTAGAAGTGTGTGAGTTACCTGCCTGCTATGGTTTAGCCTTTTTGAGATGTTGTTTTGAACTGTGGTGGAAAATTTGAAAGGTAGGGGCCAGGCTGCCTGACACAGTCCTGATGGAGTAGAACGGCCTCCATGAGGGATTCAGTCTTTCCCATGGATGGACTCCTACACGTTTTCCAGTAGAGCTGCTGATCTCTTATAGTAGATGCAGTCTTACAGAGAGATGACCTTGCCCTTCTGGGCCAAGGATCCCACAGGAATGGCTTGTGGACCCTGAAAGGTGTGCTGTCCACAGGTGGAAAAGCAGTGCTGTATAAGGAGGACTGTGTAACGGCTCAAACACTAACCTTATATTTGGAAGACTCATGTTAAGTATCTGAGACGTAAAACTTGCTGAACCTATTCTTGCAGGATCCCCAGATCCCTGCCCTTCCAATAAAAGCCATTGATGACTCTGATCTCTCTGCAAGTAATTGATTTCTACAAAAGAAGGTGCTTAGTGCTGTAAGTGATATTGGTGCACAGGTGCAATGGCTATGTACATAATAAATAAGTATTGATAGAAGACAGGAATTCCAGTCCATACAAATGTGAAGTTTCCCATTAATTTTGTACCTGAATCCAACTGGTTAATTTTTTTGTTGTTTGTGTGTGTTTTCTTTGCAAAGAGGAAGTGTGAGAGAAAGAAGGAAAGCTCTCATAAGTGAATTATGAAAGAACATGTCATTTTCCGTTATTTATCATTGACAGGTTGCTTGTTTGTCCTTATTTCATGCCCAAACCTCAGTGATACAGCTGTTGAGCATTCACCTGAGACTCTGGCTTTGACATCTGCCATGAACTTGAAAATATTTGGGTTAGGACTCACCAGACTTTCCTGTTAAGATACCATTTCTCTGAAAAATTGTTATGAATCTCCACTGATTTCCCTGGAGTTATGCAAAAGATAAATCTGATTCCAAAGTGTTGTTGATGAGTGGGTGGGCTGATGAGTGGGGTGGCTCAAGAAAGTTTTCCAGATCTCTGCAGGCCTTTATGCAAGAGAGAAATATTGCGTCTTTGGCCTTGACTGCATTCTCACTTATACCAGTGTGATTGGAGAAGAATGTCACTGAGTCAGATTTATACCTGAGTTACATGGGCGCAAGCAAGAGAAGGATTGGGCAAACCGTGCCTAAAGCCCCAGTGGATTTGAGAGCCTTCTCCAGCAGCTTAGGTAGCTTTTCTTTCTATCCTTAGCAACAGAGTCCTGATTAACCCTCCAAGCTGTGGTCAGTCATTTTGAGGACAGTTTGATTGACAGGATGTAACCTGCTAACGCTTTTCCCTGCATTGTCCAGTCCATTAGATCCTGGAGGTGGTTAGTTGGATGTGTTGGGTTTTTTTTTTTTTAATTATTTTGTTGATTTATTTTTAATCTCTTGGATATTCTATAAGAAAAAGTCATCTTGAGCAAGAGGCATGAAGTATTTCAATGTAAGTACAAAAATATGCATTGAGACTCCTCTCTTCTGTATCTATAAAAAGATGTATTTGGGCAAGATGACCATTTTTACTGCCTTATCAGATATACAGTAGAATCCTCTTCCCATTCTGAATCTTCTCTCTGTGGGAGATGTTCGTATTTCATGCAAGATTTTTGTGGAAGGCTCTTTCTTCACGTTATATACTGCTTCATAAAAGCAGATCTAACAGATCATCAAGGCTTGGGTGGGTAACCAACTCTATCACCCAAAACTTAAGGGACAATGTTCCTTTACATTGGTGATCCCTTAATGGTCTTGTGAAATTATTCCCAAAGAAAATAAGCATTCAGAAAGTATATTATGATTTGTCTCGTATTTTAATTTTTTATGCTTCTTTCAATATGATTTAATAGCTTGAAAAAAAATAGAATAAATCCTTGGGAAGCAGTTAAATTTCTGGGAGTGCAGCCAGCATATTGTGGACCACCATTGGTCCAGGGACTACAATTTGGATAATGGGTTTGTTTGGAAATTATGCTGCCTATGTCTGAAAGCTCTAATGTGGGACCTACGGAGAAAAAGTTAGAGCCACCTTTGTGAAAGCTGTTGAAAATGAGAAATTAATTTTTTTTTTCCCCTGGAAGATAGAGTGATGGATTGACTTTTAGCTGGGAAATAAATAAGTGAATAATTTCTTAGTGAAATATGTACATGGAAAGAATAAATCATACTGAAATCTTTGTCAGTGTGCATGGATATAAAAAAGCAGAGATTTGTCAAAATAATAATCTTTCAAATGGTGCCTAATGTCTTTTCTCACCTAGCTGAGGTTAAGCTTCCATTTATTGCAGGAGTGAATTTGCTGTAGTGCAAACTGCACAAATACTTCACTTGAGAATAGCATAGTAAGAAAATAATGGTTCTGTTAAAAAATGTGGAGAAAATCAGCATTTACAGCTTTTTGAATGCTGCACCTCTGTAATCAATGACAAAATTCCCATTAATTACAGTGGTCAGGAAACTCATTCTCCAAAGAATAGTTTGTGAGTAGCATGACTATTTTCTTGAAACCAGAACTTTATTCAGCTGCTGCAAGAAACATAACCAGGAGCAAACTGAAGGAAATGTGTTATTAGAAATACATTTATTGTTTTCTAACTCATTTGTGAACACTAAAAAATTTCTTTTTTGCGAGATATTTTTTGGAAGTCGCATAGAAAACTGCTATCAATTAAGACATAATTTGGAAAGTAAATTGGATGTAGATTCTTGCAGCCAGAACCACATTCTACAAGCTACAAGACAAGCTACTTTATTCCTTACTAACAATTCAAGTGGTTTGCTACCTATATGTGAGCAGTAACTTCTGGTCAGAAGATGACACGTCTAAATGTCATTTTGAGAGTCTCCATTTAAGTTTGAGTTATTAAATCAAAGTAAACTGTGGAATCACTGTTCACATTCATTAAATAGTCACTCGTCATACTCATTACAGCCAATATTTTAGCAGTTGCAAATAGCGTTAATATTTTTTTCCATGTCAAAACCAAAGCATTTTCTTTTTTGCATAGTTGTTTCGTTCCATGTGGGGTCTGAATTTTTTAGTGATTGACTTCCAAGACAATGCATTTGATGAGGGCAAACAAGAAAGAGTCCAGTCTCTTTTCCACTTGTCTCCATCATGGCAAAGACATAGAAAACAGCTGGGTTCCAAAAGGCGGGGTTCAGCCTCCAGACTCAAACACCAAAGTCAGTTTAACTTTAAAAGTGAAGGACTTTTGTCCTTTAAAAGTGAAGTCTGCTCCGACACAAATTGGGTAGATAGTTCTCCTCACATCTGTGCTTACCAGGCTGATTTAAAATTTTCCCACTGTTTAGCAGAACAACTTTTGTAGTTCTGTTTGAGGTCTTGCGATATTTCTTACCATTATTTGCGTAACTGCCATGGATTTTCATCCAGATCGTGCCTTAGCACACTACGGCATGACCACAAGCGGCTGGTCTGAAACCAGGCCACTCTGTCCCTCGGTACACTCAGGAGGGGTTGTGTGCCACAATGTGCAATCACTACATGAACAAATTCTGTTTTGTTTTGGTTTTTTGTTATGCACTGGTTCACAAGTTTAAAGGGTTACATGAGAATCTCAGCTATCTTCTTGTAAAAATAAAACCGAAGTAATCACTGGTTCTGATAGTTTCAGAGAAAACCTCAAAAATATAAGCAAGGAAGACACAAAACTCAAAAGGATAACAAGACACAAATATCAGCTTCTGTGGGTTTTGCTTGGGGTCTGACTCATGTTTTTTTATGCCTCAGTGGCAACTAACACTGTCTGAATTCTCATTGGCATCTGCAGGACAAGGATGGTTTAACTGTGAGGAGCAGGATTACAGTTACTCTTCCTGCTGTGTTTCCTCGTATCCACCTGAGCCATTGAGTTCGTAAATCCCTGTGGTACAATCTGCTCCTGGTCAAGCATAGATGGTAAAACTGTTGTGAGGAAAACAAACTTAGCCACCATGCTAGCCAGGCACGGATTCTGCATGACTCAAACAAACACAACTCTCTTTTTTCTTCTCTTGTAGTTACCTTTAAGCAAGAGGGATGACTCAGGTGCCTGCTGACTACCTGTCAACCACCAGCTCCTACAACTATGAGCAGCCCCTTCCCTCCGTGGCTCGGACAAACGCTGTCACCAAGGTACCCACAGCCAAAAAAATAACCTTCTTCAAGAGTGGAGATCCTCAATTTGCAGGAGTCAAGATGGCCATCAACCAGCGAAGCTTCAAGAGCTTCAATGCACTCATGGATGACCTCTCTCATCGGGTCCCACTGCCATTTGGCGTACGGACCATCACCACCCCTCGAGGAATACATTGCATCAGTGAGCTGGACCAACTGGAGGATGGAGGGTGCTACCTTTGCTCCGACAAGAAATACGTCAAGCCTATTAGCATTTCTTCTGGGGGACACAGGCCAGGCCCTCCGCGAAATGGTCGTCCCTCCAGTACTTTGAGAAGAGCAGCTCAGGAGGGCAAACTTGAAGATTATTCCTCACCTTTCACTCACCATGGCCCCAGAATACCCAAGAAAATCACTCTAGTTAAGAATGGAGAAAGTGGTTTTCGGCGCTCAATTATCTTGAACCGCAGAAATGCCAGGAGTTTCAAAACGCTCCTGGATGAGATTTCAGAGATCTTGCAGTTCCCAGTGAAGAAGCTCTACACTGTTGATGGGAGGAAGGCAAGTATCTCTGATGCCTGGTGCTGGTCAGTTCTTCTAACAGGTGTTATCACATCAGCACTTGCGCTCCCTGTGATGCAAATCCTTTAGCTCATGGGGCCAATAGTTTCCTCACATTACCTTAATCCTTTGTGCTTGTGTAGTTAGTGTCACATTAGTTATTTGTCCATTAATTACATGAAGGAGTGATGTAGAAGAATCTTGTTCAGATATTCAAGAACTTCATACATCAGATACTGTTTTGCATCAATGGGAGGCAACTTCTGACAGAAGTCCAGAAGCTCAGTGTTTTGCAGCTGGGTATAAAACCCTAAAATAACCTCTGGCAATGGAGTTTCCCACCTTCTTCTGGTAGACATATCCCAACAGAGGCTTAACTTTTCCATTCCTAACAACCTGGAATTCAACAGAATAAGACGGCCCTTAGGTAGCAACTTTAGGTTGCATAGTTCCTAACAGAACAGGGTCTTGCTCATGATGTGGGATCCTCAGCATCATCGTAATATAACTAATAAATGCATAAGTAATTAGGGTATGAGTGGGAGCAGGAAACACATTTGTATTGATGATTTGGCGAATGTGCCAATTGTGATGGACTCCTGTAATAAATTTGGGGCATGACAACTCCCTTGCTCTTCTGTTCCCAAAGGAGTTTCCTGACGAACCTGAGATTCTCCTGATTTCTTCTCCATCTCTTTGTAACGTAGACTAACCTGTACTTCTGTTTCTTCTGAAGAGGTCTCACATGGTAGCCTGACTTGTCCCTGGCAATGCAGCCAAGTGGAGCAGTTACCCTGCTCCTTGCCACCTTTTCCACCTTCACGGTGCTGGGTGCCAGCTCCTCACGGGTAATGTTACAACCATTTGTGGTGGCACTTTCTGAACCAGATGACTGAAGTGACTGGGTTCAAATGACCCACTCTTCAGGAGGGGAGAAAAAAATGGAGGAATGTTTTTAAGGCAGACCATTTTTGACCTGGCAGAGGGACAGGAGCGTGCAGCCATGAAAGAGGGAGGGAGGGGATAATGGTGCCTTAAGCCAGCTTTCCTGATGGAGGCACCATGTCATATCATAGTGCTTTCTGCTATGCCCGGTGCTCTGGAAAGAGTTTCCTCTTCTCAGCTGCAGGGTCCAAGGAAAATGTCTTTCCCTAATGTTCGGCTGCCACAGCTTTCCCAACCCTACTGACCTAGAGGCTAAAAGACCATCAGCCTGACTGCAGTCAGAGATAAGATGAAAAGCCAGGGAAAGGACAGTTCCATTCCACATATGCCAGACAAGTGAAACCTCAATCTCGCTGAGAAACCGAGGGTCCTGCAGAAACTGAGGATTTACGAAAGGGGACCCAGTAGCAAGAGACAGAACTTAGTTATGGACAACCCGAGTGTGGCCAAGGATAAGCAAAATATATAAATCTCATAGAATCCTAGAATACTTTGGCATTTAGTCCAACCCCCCTGCCATGAGCAGGGACACCTTCAACTAGATCAGGTTGCTCAGAACCCCATCCAACATTTAGAATGTCAGTGTCTAAATGTTTCTATAAGTGAGGGAAGTGGCTAAGCTCCCATATAGCTGTTGAGACTAAGCTGACAGTCCATTGTACTTGGAGCTGGCCAAAGATAGGTGTCTAGAGGCCTTCAGAATCAGTTAGGTTCTTTTTTTCTAACTTCCATCAATTTATTTGCAAGGGGAAGGTTACTGTGTACCACAGCTACAATGATACCACTAAATTAAAAAGTGTTAGAGCAGCATGTCATCCCTCTCTTCTCCATTGTGTTAAATTCTTAAAATCTCCCCAGTTTGGTCTTGGCCCAGAGTAACAGTCTCCCAGCAGTTCAGAGTTAGGGCCTGGGAACATTCATGGGAGGTGGTTTGGATGTAGCCAGCCTGCGTTTGAGCAGCCAGGCTGCTTCAGTTGACCTCCATTCTGAAGAACAGGGTCTGGCACTGCTTGATTTACTACTACAAATGTAGCCAACTCAAATTAGGAAAGAAAAAAAAACAAAAACCAACAAACCCAGCCCTGCTGCCAAGGTACGTTATAATCTATGGATAAGTATTCCATTTTGTCACTGACTTCTCCAGTTTTCAAGACTTGGACTCCTCTTCAGTCCACATGGAGACAATAATCTTGTGTAGTGGTAGTAACTTCCCCTTCACTTCTTCCATTTTTGAGATTTTTCACCCATTTCTATAAAGATTTGCCTTCTACTTCTCAGTGCAGTCTTTATGTTCTCCTTGTGATTCTTAAATAAGTTCCCACAATTTTCCTTCTAGTAATTATAAAGCCTTTTCTTCCTTCTTATTATAAACACTGAAATTTTAGCTGGGATATACAATAAATACGTGCTCAGTGAACACAATATCTTCACTATTACTCAGTGTCCATCCTTCTTTCCATCCAAAGACACGCAGTTATCTTTTACATGTTCAGCTCTGCAGTGGTGATCATCCTGCCTAAAGGTCTCTGTTGTCCCAGAGTCAGATCTCATCCCAACATGCCAAGGCATGGCAAGACATGGCTAGAATGGCACGGGTACTAACTGACCAGAAGTGGTCACTGTGGAGTATTTGAAGCTGATGGCACCTACTAAGTTTTACATGCTAACATCTTTGCTGACAGTTTGAGTGACAAGCTATGTAGGTCTCTTCGGGAGACAAGGTGTCAATAGCTTTGTCACTTTTTTTGCAGCCCCACTCCCAATTCAGCCTTTGTTTCTGGAAATGGTTCAGCCCAAGTGGCACATGAACATCACTTCAAAAGACATTGATGCTCTTTGTTGCAGCTAGATTATTTTCTCTGGCACGTCATAGAGTTTAAGATTATCCTCTATGTAGTGATAATGATATTTCCACAGTAAATCCCAGGGGTCTCATAGAGATCTTTTCTCTCCCCCCTTTTTTTCTCCATATTTTCCATCTGAAGAAATGTGGGTGTGGATCAAACACCATCATGTAATCTCTCCACAGTCCCTTGGGATTCTTTTTTTTGGATATGAAAATTTTCATTGCCATCTTGTCAACAGGCAGTTCGTCTTCTGTACCTTATTACTTTAATTTGCGCTCCTTTTATTGTTATGTAGATTATCTCAGTGACAGGTGACTATGGATCCAACTTGATCAATGTTCTCAGCTTACACATAGCTAGGAAATCTGTGATTATTAATATTTGTTCTAGGGAATCTTTTAAAGTTTTTTTTTTTTGGCCATTTTTAATTTAATCCATTTACCTCTTGTTTTTTAAATCATTACTGCTCATTACTCATTTAACTCATTACTGTTCATTACTGCTCATTCAATGGTCACTCCTGTTAGGACTTCCTGGAGCTGTTATTCTAGTCTTTGGTGCAAAGCATTTAAACAACAGGAAAATTCACTGTCTTGGATTTTCCAGTCTTTTCCTTTCATAGGGATTCTCTAAGCCATTTCTGCTCTTCTGTCTAAGTTTTCTTGTCATACCTCATCTTCAAAATTTCTGTTCCCTATACACAATTGGTTGTGTCCCAGAGTTTTCACCAGATACTCCTGGTTTCTTTAAGGAGTGAAAATGGTGAATTTGTCACACAAGTTGGGGGATTTCCTGAAATAATTTACTTCAGCTGGTGCTGAAGATTAATTTTGACTGTACCTCTTGCCTTTATATTTACATTTGCATTTTCCGATAGATACAACGAAAGCATGCCTCCATTCTTCCATGACTATTCAAAGGTGTCTGGATGCTTCATATATCTTGGGCATTTCCCTGTTTCTCGTATTATTCTCTTTGAATAATAATTCAAATTATCTTTTAATATTTTTTTTTATTTCTTTTATCACATGTCTATATCTAGCCTTATTGCAGAGGCCACTATCTCTTGGAAAGCAGACTGGGAGTGGGAGGAACAGTAACTTTTGACATTCATTCCCAAGATTTGACAGATTAGCTGAATAACAGTAAAATTCATTCCTAAGCAATGTATCTGGACTACTGCATGGTTGACTTTGTATCTGTCAGGTTTAGAATAACACAATTCACAACATTTAAATGCAAGTTGACAAGGTCTCTTTTACTGGCAGTTTTTCCTTGTTCTCTTGAAAACTGGACACAAAAAAAGGAAAAATCTCTCCTACAGGTGAATTGATCTCTTGCATCAATGAAAGCGCCATTCATAGACCTGAGAGTGTTGCCCCTTCAATCTGCTTTTGTTTTCTTCTACTACTGTAACTCTAGGTTTAAACTCAAATCTTAAGTTAAATCACCTCTGCAACATAACGTGTGGTTGGCATATATTGTCCCAGTGGCTCTGTTTTTAATTTCTTTACCATTTTGTCGAATAAATCCAGAACACTTCAGTATTACAAGTCTTTGGTTTCCTATTATACCTTTATGTGGGTATAAACTTACACACACATGGAACAGGCTTGTTGTTTTGCGTTCCTTTCATGTAGTATTGATTTGAAAAAGCAAAGTGTTTTCTTCCTTTTGTAGTCTACCTAGTCCACAAATGTTTCCAGTAAGCCTCCAAGTTTAATTCAATCATAGCTCCCAGGGAAATAAACTTTCTGCACTGCAAATCTCTCTGATTTTGCACATTGCTATGTTTTCTTCTCCAGACAAAACTTGTACTATTTATTTTTATAGCCCTGATTTTATCTCTTTTTTTTTCAAATTGGTTTTAGCCTAAGGTTTTACCTGAAAAGGAGGAAATGCTAGTGATTTCATGAAGCCAGTGAACTGAATGTGTTACCTCTTTTTCATGGAACAAAGTCAGAAGGTGGTCATGGGCAGCTGTGCAGAATCTTAATACAGATGAAGTGCATCATAAGGCCAAAGGTGGTGTTGTAGCATCAAGATCCATTGGAGGCCAGCAGAATTCTTGCTTTTGTGATGACATGTATTTTGCTGTTATTTTGTCTTTTCTTGCTCCCATTTGTCTGCTTATTTACCTCTCACAGATTTTCAAAGTTACACTTTATGAACTTCCTGGGAAAGGCCAGTCTATTCGCTGGCTGTTTCTTCTGTGGCCTGGATTATGGGGCCTTCGTTGCTCTTGGATCAGAGAGTCTTTTGCTGCTATGAATTCAAAATTAACCTATAACAATTATGCAAAGCTCAGGTCAGTAGAAACAGTGATTGAAAGATCCTGATTCCAATGATAATATAAATCCAGAGCGGTTCTGTTTGAATTTACACATTTGAATTTTCATTCTAACCCCTGAAGCCTTGAACGAGGTGAAACCAGTATTTTTACTCTTAAGCATCAAGCAGATTGCCTACTAGGAAGGAAGAGGTAGTCCCACTGAAGTGAATAGGTGTTTGGACACTGACTTCAGCAGGCCCAAGAGCCTTTCTTCCCAAAATAACCATGGTTTTTGTTGTCAGTTACTAAATCAAATTACTAATTTGATGAGTATAGGACTGCAGAGAAATTTAATTTGATTTTAGCTTAGACGAATCAGTTAAATTTTCAGCAAGTGAAAAGCGTAAATCATATAATTCTTTTCAGGTCAAGGCACTAGTTACTGTTTTCAGGTGATTAACTGGAAAAAGTGCCCAAATAGAGAAATATGTTACTTAGGTTAACATTGACATGTCATTAATTTGCCAGTGAAATTTTGTCTGTGCAAGTTTATGCACTAAAAGATAGACAGGCCTGGATTTAATTAATCTAAATCTGATCAGCTTGTTAGGCATTTAGGATGGGGGGTCATCTTGCCTGTTAACCTCTCTTCACTGACTATAGAAGAAGATCAGAAGACTGATTCAGACTAGTCACCTAAAATTAGGAGAATCAACTCAGGCCCAAGATTTCATACACTTGTTTTAAAGTATTACAGATATATAAATATTAGCAAACGTAAGATGTAGGTCTCTACAGCTGAATATTACTTGGTTGATGAGACAGTTGAAAATTGCAGCTTTCCTAGGTTTTACTAGGGACATCAGTTCTACACTGAAAAAGAACCAGATGTGCTACTAAGGGCAGATATCTCAATAAAAAAATGGTAGAATAAAATATGTGGGTTATCTTCTCCATCAGACCGACTTTCCTGTTCTGGGAAGTTCTTATACAACCCAGTGGATTTTCTTTCTCCTTGGTATAAACCATACAAGAGTGCACCTATGTGCAGATTCCAAATGCCTGTCTCTGGAGAGGGAGGAATGCTTCTAGGGGCAAAGAGGCAGAAAGAGATCATAGAAAGGCCAGAGATCCTCACAGTCAATTAACCTATAAGAAATGACGTGTAGGGTTACGTGAGAGCAACTGCACAGCAACAGAGGATTTCCCTTACAAATGGCAATTATCCAGGGTCCACCAGCTGAACAGTCATTAAGACTTCTTTAAGTCACAGGAACCCAGCAATGTGACTGTCTCTAGTCACAGATGTCCCAATTTCTGCACTTACTCTTGAATCACTAGGTCTTCCTTTTACTGACTGTCTTAAACAAAAACAAATTCTTCCTTAAAATCCAATACTCCTTCTATGGCATTTGAAACCACACTGTGTTATGGCAAATAGTCCACATAGTTTATGGCTACTGGTGGCAATTACCATGAGCTTCACAAATGGGATTTATCAACCGTCAGAAGAGTTTTCCAAGGGATGTGGCTAGCTTTATGTTTGTTGGAGTCAGGCCAAGACTGAGATGTTTTTTTTTCGCTTAGGCGCACTCAAGGCTGACCGTAAGTTGTTATATTTAATGAGTGAATCTGATCCAGTCTGTTATGCAGAAAGGCAGAGTAGATGATCAGAAAGACTCTCTTTTGTCTTAGACTCCGCAAGTGAGAACATTGCAGAACGAGCACTGCATGCAACCAAATTTCCTTGAGGGATCAGAGAATTACTGTGCGAGTTAATCAGGGGATCAATCATGAGTTAAAGAATGCTTCCTCAGGCACCACTAACTGGAGACTGTAAAGGATTAGTTATTAGAAACTCCTTGGGGTAAGGACCCTCATTTTACTTCTGTGTTTGTGTAGAGTTTGGAATGAGACACACTAGATACTGTGGCAAGACTAACCATTCTGGGTCAAATCAAGCCATCTTTGGCAGTGGCCAGCTGTAGCAGCCTTGGAGAAAGACAGAAAGGCAAATATGAAGGGATTCTTTCGCCAGTGTATCTTCCCAGTCTCCAGCAACCCCTAGGCTAAGATCTTCCTCAGCCAGAAGTAGCACCGTGGGCTACAGCGATTCTAGTAGAACAGCATCAGGGCACATACTCTGGCCTTGGCACCAAATGGCACTATTTGTATGTATTCATACTATGTAGCCTCCAAAACAGGGCCTAATTCCCACAGCCTCTAAAACTGGGTGGCTGCATTCAAGCTATTTCTCAGGAAAGGTCCGGGGCGTGTGTTAACTCCCAGATCTGCCCAGGAATTGCTTGGGAGAGTGCCAGTTGAGCCAGGCTTTAAAGGCACCAAACACCAAATTTAACAACTTAACAGTACAGGCAACTCTGTTGCAGCGCCCTGGATCCAGAATTGTTTCATTTAGCAGTAAAGACAGAACTTTTATTTTTAGCTATTATTAGTAAAGGTATTGGCCTAACTACTATTACTAAATCGTTCTTGATAGTAATGAGTGCATTTACAGCGACCTTAGGGTGCAAGGCCAGGAAACAGGTTTGTCTGACATATTTCCTGACTCAGATTTACACATCAATATAGCCATTTCTAGGACATCTGTAGACTGCCCGCAGGCATCCTCTAGGCCACTCATGTTTGGGCTGTCTACCAAGCTCATCTGTCTTAATGACAGGTGTCATCAAGACCCTGATGGAACTGTAAGAGGGAAATGGGATACACGGAGGCAAAGGAGATGGTTTAAAATGTGGAGTATATGTAAACAATAAGAGAAGAAAGGTGATAATTTCCCTCTTTGGGTTGATTAATTTTTCTGGTTCCACGTTGACATATTCACTGTGACACTTGGTTTTGTGCTGTGTTCAGGTATGAATAATTGCAACCAATTTCAGCCCCTCATCTGGTGCAAACCGTTGTTATCAAGTGAGCTGTACCACTTTCCACCCACCATGTGTGTGACTCATAGCCTAAAAACAAACCACAGGTTTCAGGTTCAATATTCTCTGATTCCATGCCAAAACCACAATGACTCCGATGAGATTTACACAAGCGATCTGTAAACCTCAGCAAAACTTTCCATGAACCTGATCCATAAGAAGACTCATATCCAGGTGTGTTTTATGAACCTTTGAGATGCCCTGAAATCATTTGGCCCAGTGCCTTACAAGATGTAGTTAAATGGACCCCGTGCGCTAGCCACTTTCTTATCTAACAGATACCAAATCTAATACTTTCTTATCTAACACACACCAAATGCAAATGATTCCCCTAGCCTGAGGAGATTTTGTTCTTTCAATAATAATGTAGCAAAGTGTAATTACTTTCTAATTCTTTTGAATTTAATCCAGGGCAAAGACGTTTCCAATCCATATTGAGTATATGCAATAATATTGTTAACGTGATGCTTCTATTTATTCATTTAGCTAGAGTACAAAGAATAGCAGAATTCCACCCTCTCCTGGAAAAAATGTGAATTTTCTTTAAGTACTTTAAGTAGAAATCACTGTTTCTGCAAAGAATTTTTTGCAGGAGATGCGGGGTTTTTTTCATAGAGAAATCTGTTTTTCTAAGTTCAGATTTTGGAATTTTTACAAATGATAGGAGAGGAAAAGAGAGCATGTTTTACATTGTCATCAATTTGCTTCTTCCTCTGGGTCCCGAACAGAGAATTCAAAGGATTCTGCTGCAAGGTCTGGTTCTCTTTCAACTCTTTTCTTTTCTGAAATAAATCCAGTTAAGATCAGGGGAGCTACTTCTACTGTGCAGAAGTGAACAGCCTTCCAGCTTTCACATTTGTACTGAGAGATTTGCAAATTGAGGGTGAAACTCTGGACTCAATAACAAGAAAACTCCTATTCAGTCAAACCAGAGGTTTCAGCTAGACGTGTTTCTCTTTATGCCTTGAGCTCCTGGAGTCCACAGGTTGGACTCGATGATCTGAAAGGTCCCTTCCAACCTAGACGATTCTATGATTCTATGCGTCTGTAGTGCTCAATGAAGCACAACGCGCAAATGTTTATGCTAAGAGACACCTGGGATGGTAAGACCGTGGAACAATGCCATATGGATCTATGAGCTCAATCTAAAAGCAGTAGGGTTTATATACTCAGTCCCAGCTCCTACTGCTAGTTGGAACACATCTATGTTGTACTTCCCTCTTTTCCCCCACAGCTTGCAGCTAGAGTAACATTTCATCCTTGGTGGTGTAGCTATTGCCCATATAAAAAGAGTAAGTTTTGAGAACTTCTGGTGATGGGGAAAAGCTTGAACTCATGAACCATATAATTCCCACTGACTCAGTCACCACAAGGCTTATCACAAGAACCAAATGCTTAACATTTTTCAAGACTTGTCAATTTTTAAGCTAATCCTGCCCTCGGAGAGGATAAAGGCAGGCACTCGGGGTGGGGTGGATGTTAGTCTGACTCATGATTTTCAAATGCTGATGTTAGAGGGACCAGATTTAATGAGCCTGGTGCCAAAGGAGCAGGTGGTGGACTCTGATTTCAGTGAAGAATTGCAGCGTGTCTGAAGCTGGAAAATATCTGCAGCGAAAACTTTCTAAGAAATGCCTTCCAAGTTGTCTATGTTGAAATTTGCACCCTTAACAGCAATTTTCTGTTTCTCTGGCTGATTTGCAACTAGAACAGTGTCAGACCCCATTTTTTACTAACAGAGTGCGTGAGTAGGGAAAAGGCCATCAAAAGATGGTGTATGAAGTCACTGTGATGTGGGGACTTCCCAAAGACAATCCAGCACTCAGTGAAAGTCCTTAGGAAGACACCCATAGTCTTCACCAGGAACCAGCTCATCCTCCACAGCTGCAGTAGCCGTGGCAACCCTCATATAGTCCTAGCGGCCTGTCTTCCAGTCTGAACTGTGCTGTAAATCAGTTTTCTTCCCCTTTTTGTCATCTTCTCTTGTTTCTCAAAAACTATTCTGCTTTTTTCACACCTTTTTTTTTCCGCCTTTCCTCCTCTTTCCCCTTTATCCATGCAGCGTTTCTCTTCTGCTGCTACCCAAACAATTTCCAATGGCCACAGAAGTTCTGATTGCAGTATTTCTCCTGATCATGTTCATCTGGACTATTTCCAGGGCCAAAATCAGAACATTTTCTTTATGCCTGTGCAAAGTGTCACACGCTCACTCACAAAGGCATCTGTGAGTACTCCAGGAAAAGCTGCCAGCAGTGCAACAGCTAAACATGATCTTTGCCTGTGGTTGACTGAGAAAGCAGTGCAGTGCATTATTCCTCTATCTTTCACGTATTTTACTTGGCTGTTTGAATGCTTCATGGCCTGATTTCCAGATCACAACTCCCAAAGCTACCATTTTTCATGCAGCTTTACACAGTGGTCAAGACAGAAAACTAGACAGCTCACGTCTGAGCAGTGCTAGAAGATGCTGGTGTTTTTAGAAGTGTTGGTATGACAAATCATCTTATACTGCTGCATTTCACCATACAAAACAATGGACCAGCCCGTGTTCCCATGATGTAAACATCAAATAAAGGTAGCAGCGTGTAATTTATGTTTAGCGGATGACCTGCTATTGCAGGAGCCTAGGACACTGGCATCTGTCCTGCTTCCTGCATGTGGATTTTGAGACCTGAAGTTTGATGAGGTGTGTAGGAGACCATGTGAGTTTTGGTGTGCTGTGGGAGAGGAAGGGATGCTGCATACTCTCTTCTGGACTAATCGTTTGGGTGCTACAGTTTGCAGAGGATTAGATCCATTTCTATGCAATAGTTCCCTACTTTAAGTTCAGTATTAGCTCTTGTTCTGCGTTCTTTTTGATGTGACGGGGAGAGCCTTCTGGCTGCTCATCAAAATCACACCCATGCCAGGTCCACCAGCCTCTCCACAGATGGAAAAAGAAGTGGTAGGGCATGGGGGAGGTTGTCCATGCTGATGGTAGGGCGTGGGGGAGGTTATCCATGCTGATGTTAGAGAAAGTGAGGTCAAGTAATGCACTTTCCTATACCTTCCACCTTCTTTTCTTCCGCTAATTTGCTAATATGTATGTGGGCAGGGAGTGGCAACACCCCGTGATTCACCCTCTGACCAACAGATTAGCATAGCTTTAAAAAACCACTCCCCAGAAGAACCACTCTCTAATTCCTCCAGTGCAAAGTTTCGGGGAGGGAAGGACAAAGGGGTTCTTTGCATAAATAAAATACAAAATTCATTATTGTTAAACTGAGATAGCCCAGTTCAGAGCCTGGATCCCCCTGGACTGAATGTAGTACAACTACAAAACTAAAGGGCTGTTTGCACTCCAAAGAGTTGTAAATATGAATGAAAGACAAAAGGGAACAGATGAAAGCACAAGAAAACAAGGTGATGAGTCAGTATGATAGGCAGTGAACTCAGCCCGTTAGCCTTTTCTTGAACACGTTTGTTACAAGCTTTTCCTGTTTCTCCCTTGCACATTTGCGCTTCTTTGGAAGGCGAATTAGATTATGGGCTTGTGATCTCAACCGTGTCTTGCTCTATTTCCCCATTCTGTCTTTCTCTCCCTGACTCTTTCAAATGTCTTTGGTTGGCTGTTAGCCAGCAGAGGAAAAACAAAGGGTATTTCCTATGTTTTACCTTCCTCAGACACTAGTATCTATGTTCAGCTTCTCAGGTGAGTACGGTTTACAAAGATTTTTTCTTCCCTGGAAGGGCCAGAGGATAGCATATTCTCCACAACAAGCAACAGATTACTTATTTTAAAAATAGAATTATAGAATCATTTTGGTTGGAAGAGACCTTTAATATCATCAAGTCCAACTGTTAACCTAGCACTGCCAAGTTACCACTAAACCATGTCCCTCAGCACCACGTCTACACGTATTATAGATACCTCCAGGGATGGCCAGTGGATTCAACCACTGCCCTCGGCAGCCTGTTCCAATGCTTGACAACCCTTTCCGTGAAGAAATTTTTCCTAACACCCAGTCTAAACCTCCCCTGGTACAACTTGAGGCCGTTTCCTCTTGTCCTATCGCCTGTTACTTGAGAGAACAAACTGACCCCCCCTGGGTACCCCCTCCCTTCAGGGAGTTGCAGAGAGCGAGAAGGTCTCCCCTCAGCCCCCTTTTCTCCAGGCTGAACACCCCCAGCTCCCTCAGCCGCCCCTCACAGGACTTGTGCTCCAGACCCCTCACCAGCTCCGTTGCCCTTCATTGGACACCTCAGTGTCTTTCCTGTAGTGAAGGGCCCAAACTGAACACAGCACTCGAGGTGCAGCTTCACCAGTGCCAAGTGCTGGGGACGGTCACTGCCCCAGTCCTGCTGGCCACACTGTTCCTGATACAGGCCAGGATGCTGTTGTCTTCTTGGCCACCTGGGCACACTGCTGGCTCATATTCAGCCACTGTCGACCAACACCCCCAGGTCCTTTTCTGCCAGGCAGCTCTCCAGCTACTCTGCCCCAGGCCTGTAGCACTGCATGGGGTTGTTGTGACCCAAGTGCAGGACCCAGCACTTGGCCTTGTTGAACCTCACACCATTGTCCTCGGCCCATCGATCCAGCCTGTCCAGATCCTTCTGTAGAGCCTTTCTAGCCTCAAGCAGGTCAACACTCCCAACTAACTTGGTGTTGTCTGCAAACTTGCTGAGGGTGCGCTTGATCCCCTTGTCTAGATTGTCGATAAAGATATTAAAGAGAACAAACCCCAGTACTGAGCCCTGTGAACACCACTTATGTCTTTCTTTTGTTTTGGTATTGATGACATTTTATTATTAATTGTGTTGCAGTAGCACCTAGAGGTCCTTGCTGAGATCACAGCCCCTTTGTGGTACGTACTGTGCAATAATATTAAAGGATCCAATCCATCCAAATCCATCCAAAAAGACAGTTTGGAAGAAAGGATGCCCTTTTATTTCCACCAGTGGCGTTTAAAGTAAAGCCTATGAAACATTTTTGTTGGAAAGAACATTTAGCTTTTTTGAACCAATCCATACATGACACATCCCACCATGACAGGGAGTTTCTGTGGTATGAGATAATGAAGTATGCAAATAAGCGTAAGTTTTACTGCTTTGAAAAATCACTAATTTTATTGTCAGAAGTGAAAGGACTTCAATGAAACCTAAAGACATAGCTGACATTTCCTTGGAAGAGTCTGTGTATATAGGTTCAAAGCACAGCAAATTACAATTTTTTTTTCACAGAGCAGCACCTGATATCTAAGACAGTGGTTTGTGGGCCAGAAGTTGGTTGATACAAAGAGAAAGACTTTAACACAGACAAGTACTGGCAACAAATTTTCTGCTTTCTGGTCCAGAACTTCACTCACAGCCTCCATAATTCTCTTGGTTCCTGACCCAGAGTCCATAGAGGTCAACAAGTTTCTCTCCTTTGGTTACAGTGGGGTTTGGATCAGGTCTTACAGTAAGATTGAGAAACTTAATTTCATTTTCAGGGATTATGCAATAAAATTTTGGAGTCTGTTTCAGCCGACCAAGTGCAAACTGCTAGAGATTGTTCCCTGTAAATTTTGCTTAGATGATTTTGTCTCTAAATTTCAAGTGATTTAACTGTGAGAAACCGTTCCCATGAGCTCTTACAATAGGGTAATGACTTTGAGGGAACTCAAAGGAGAGCTTGGATGGGGCCTGAGTGATCCAAAGAAACCCTTTCTTAAGCCATCAAAGATCTTTATCATAAGCCGTTCATTTTCTTCCATTTTATTCTTGACCACTCACTTATCATTGATTAAAATATTCTTGAAGTTATCAGCTTGCAATGCAAGACACTTAATTTTCTAACTGTCTCTGTATGAATATGCTAGATGTTTCCTGCTCAGCTTTTCAGGTAATACTCTGGTGGGGCACAGTCTTGTATCCTGTCTACCATTGTCACACACATATTAGATACCCCAGAACATCTCAAATTACTCTAGGTATCTACATTTAGACAACTGCATTGAGGTGATTGACTTTCTCTCTAGTCAGTGGAAGAGGCAGGCGTGCCCAATGGGGGACGTGCCACCTGTATCAGGTGTTTTCCTGGGGTGAAATAACCTGTCCCCTAAAAATACTGATTGTCCTCCACCAATGTGCAAGAAGCCTAGATTGTAAAAGATGACTTACAATCAAGTGTGATGAGTTAATGGAGAAACAATAGGACAGGACATTCCCTTCTCCATCACAACTCCTTCAGGTGATCACTGGATTTTAAATATTCACATTCAGTTGCCTTTGGTTTTTGTGGTTAAATTGGAATGGGATGTAATATTGTTTTCTTGTAATATGGTATCCTGGCATGGATACTCAAGAATCTTGCTGTGGCAGCCAGAGGGAAGTGGGGAATCTGTTTACCAGAAGGATTTCCTTACAGGCTACTGCTCGGAAAAGATAATGGCATCTCTGACCAAACAAAGAAAATGTTAATGTCGGAAAAAATCTGTGCTGACCAACTAATAACCACCATTTTCTTTCACTGGAGCATTTTCTGATCTACCCTCCACCTTAAAAGAAAGCACCAAATATATAAGATTTTATTGCTGCTTTAGAATGAAACACACCCCACTCTACTGGCATTTATTTTTCTCCACTGATTCTGACAGCTAAGGCAGATGAGAACATCTACCTTCTAGTCTTTGAGTTCCACCACACTTTTCCTCAGGCTGGTGTCTATATGAAAATAACAATCACCTCTCCTACAAAAAAACACCAAATCACATTATCGCTGTGGTTGGAAGAGGCCTCTGAAGATAACCTCATCCAACGCCCTTTTCAAAACACAGTCAACTAGAGCAGGCTGCTCATGTGTCCAGCTAGGTTCAGGTTGTTCAGGTGTCCAGCTGGGTTTTGAATATCCCCGAGGATGGAGACTCCACAACATGTCTAAGTAACCTGTTCCAGTGTTTGTCCACCCTCACAATGAAAAAGGTTTTTTCTTATGCTTAAATAGATTTTCCTGTATAAATAAATAGATAAATAATCCAATACAATAAATGTCAGACAACAATGCCCTCTGAAGTCCTGGGTTTTCACCAGCTGCAAGGAATGTAAAGGGCTCTTTAAAATAATTTAATTATTACTGTAGAACCCTTGCTTCAGGCTGGACCTATAATGTTTGGCCAAATGTGCTCTATTACTGTTTTTACTTACATTGGGATTATGCCACATGTGATATTATACAGCTAAAGTTAAAAACAACAGTATTCCTAAAATACCAATTAGTAGCAACAACTCATTGAAATGATACAGCCTTCAAGAAGGAGCACAGACCTGGGACCCTGAAGATATTCAATATTCAGCTCAGATGATGCTTCCTGGTTATTATTGAGTGGTCATTTTGGCTGAAATTAATCTGGCTTAGTTTAGATGTCTACGTGTCTCCTAGTCATTACAAGGTGCTCTTATACCAAGAAAGAAAAAGGCATCTCCAGGCCATGATCTGCCTCACAGTAGGAGGGATGTCCAAAACAGGAATTGCACTTTCTACATGGACTATACCACTTTGGTTGACCAGCTCAGTCCTACACATCTAACTTTTAGATGTCCAAAATCTGAAGCAAAACGTAGTTATTACCTTCCTGTCCTTTGTTTTCAACATTTACAGAAGGATGCCTGTTACTTGTTTTTCACAACTTATCTAAGGGAGATGATGACAATATGTACCTTTATAGAAGTTGTTTATAAAATTTCTTCAATGAAAATTGTCAAGCATTGGAACAGGCTGCCCAGGGAAGTGGTGGAGTCACCATCCCTGGAGGTATTTGAAAGATGTATAGATGTGGCATTTAAGGACAAGGTTTAGAGGTGGACTAGGCAGTGCTAGGTTTACAGCTGGACTCAATGATCTTAAAGGTCTTTTCAAACCTAAATGATTCTATGATGCTATAAAAGCACTGTACAAAGCCTAGGTCCCAGAACAAATAACTGTAGAGTAAGATAACTCCTGAGAGCTAGACTAGAATTGTGCTCAGGGAGGCACATCTCATCCTTGAACTACATCCAATACACTGGAATTCACACCGTCCCCTCTGCCAGAACAATCCCACCTCTTACCCATCCTGAAGAGCAATTCAACATCAGTTTATTTTCTCATAATTTAATCAGATCTTATATTTTATGTCTTCCTCTGGGGCTCATGTGGTTATGAAATATATGTCGTTTTGCCATGGTATTATGGCCAAATCTTACAATCTGATCTCTCAAACCACTTCACCAATTTTCTGTTTGATGTCCTGTTTCCTCCCCCAGCATGAAGATCAATGGCAGAAAGTGCATGGAAAATACAGTTTCAGAAGTCGTAATATCTCTGTCTAGTGGTTGTTATGTCCAAGCAGAAGAACAGAATCACTTCTCTTGCAGGATAGCAAAAGAAAGCTCTCACGTTTTGTGGTGTTTCCTAGTTGTAAGCAGTGCGATGCAGACTCTAGAAAAGCCCAGGGAAATTCTGCCACTGGTAGAAATGGGGCCAATATTTCACTCAGCACATTTGGGAGCAACAGTAGACGTTGGCATGCCTGCAGGTTCAGGAGCTGATCCCTTCATATTAGAAATAATTTGTGTATATGTCTTAAAAAGAAGCAAATCTGAGAAGCAGCGCATGGACCTCTTCCTGGGATGCGCTGAGCAAGCTGCAAGTCACTAAACACCTAAGAGGGGACACACTGTTGAGAGATAATTTAGCACCAGTGAAAAATGCCGTATTGATTGCCCTGAAGACAGATGTCTTCTGTATAGCCCAGGCAGTGTTGTGTTGTTGAGAGAATGGGATCCATGCGGCAGTGTGGGATTCAAAGCTCTTGTGCTGAGCAAACGGAGATGAGCTGTTATCCTGATGCCACAGAACTGCGCTGCCCTGACAGAATGGATGTTGCGTTAAACCAAGAGAAAAATTATTTATTTAACAATTAAGAAACATTAAGTTCTATTTACAACTACCAAAATGTTTTTAACAATGAAGCACTACGAAGTGCTAAATTCTCAAATTTAGATGGATTTCTATAATTATTAATTCAAAGGGACAAAACTTGCGAGATATTAGGAAGGAGAGCTGTGTTACAGGTTTATGTATGTGTATACAGGTATAAACACTGATAAAGAGCTGATGATGCCAGAAATGCTACACGGCAGACCCTTTATTTTAAATCACATAACACAGGTGTATTCCATATGAAAGGATTTGGTCTGTGCAGTGTATGTAAATTCATAACTCACCTGGCTCAGCCACATTGATTCCTGAAGCTGTGTCATTGGCACCATCTATTTTCTGCACACACAACACAGCAGTGATGGGTGTGATTGAAGTATCTATATACAGACACAGTACCATGTGAGGAAATGTCCTGGGCAAAAAATAATTTTCACTGAAAAAATACCTTTTACAAACAAGAATAGTTCCTAAACTTAGTGGGGATTTAAAGAGAGTTTGTTTTACATTAGGGCTGGAAGACATTTCAAGTCTATTTTTCTTTCTTCTCTCCCTCTTTTTCCTTTCCTCTTTCTCCTTTTTTACCCTCTCTTTTTTTCTACTTGTATGAGGACAAGGCAAAAGATCTCACTAAAGGAATAAAAAAGAAAATAAAAAAGAACAGGAAAGTAGAGAAGGAAAAGAAATATACAGGTGGCAAAAATCAACACAAAATATTTCATCTATTAAATTTTAGGCTTCCTATTAACTTTTTAAGTGAGCTAGAAAGATGTTTCCTTTAGAAATATATGGATCGGAAGTGGATTTATTGACAAATGACAAGCAGTAGACATAGAAAGACTGAGATTTGTGGGTTATTTTCTGTTTCTGTTTCATGGTGCTCATCACATAGACTCAGCAGTTTTGTTGCTGTACACACAGTGGTGCTTAATGTAAGCTTTAGAGAGCAGAGCCTCTTACTGCGGGTTTTTATAGCACCAAACTCAATGGGTCCCAGGTTCCAAGTGTTGTTAGAGCACAAAGTAAATAAAAAAATAATGGGAAGAGGATGGGATTTTCATGTATTCCCTCTAAAGTTGATGCCATATGCTTTACTCTAAGAAAAATTACCAGAAGTGTTTAACCAGATCTTGAGTGTGATTCTATCTGTTTCTGTCCTGTTCTTTCACCCTCCATGCATTCACTCTCCTCTTACTTGCACAAGATCCAGCACTATGATCTTAGTCCCTCTCAAAACCCTAGTGCTACTAACTCATCTCAGAAAACCCCAGGGGCATTTCACAAACGAAGGGCTTGGGCTCTGCAGGAGACCTGATTCTGCATTCTTTTCCTATAGCAAAATTTAGAGAATGAGGTCCTTTCTTCATGCTCGGTTATGCCAGGCACCTGTGACAACCACAGAACTGTCATCGCAGCTCCTCTGAGATTTGTTCTCTTCCATTCTCGGTTGCAAGTTAAAGGGCTGATGATTAAGTGACACAGTGAGGTCAGGGTGCATCTCTCGGGCAAGATGGTGCTCAGCCCACCACAGGTGCTAGCCAACATCCTGGTAGCCCATTGCGTGGTCACTTCTTATTGGTGAGTCCTCATACATTCTAGAAATGTTCTCCTGACATAGCAGCCTGGGGAGGAAGGGACATCCTGGCTGGATTGTGGGGACCCCTGAGAGCACACAGCTGCCAGATGCTGTCCACCCTAAAGACCTCTCAGACAGCAAGAGAAACTTCTCATCCTTTTAGAAGCCAACAAGTGGTTTACCTGGGAGCTCAACTGCAGTCTTACAAATAAGGGATTACAGAAGCAAGATGGAAGAGGGGTCCAGGCTTTGTCTAGCCAGTGCTCACCACAAGACTGATTCCCGCTCCTTTAGATCCTAGGTAAATGTTGTGTTTGGGTAAAAGTGACTTTCTGCCACCGCTGGTCCTGCTCCCTGTTACTAGCTGCAGCTGACATGAAGGACTTGGTATGTAATCCAAAAACAGGTCATGAGGTGAAGATGGAGAGGCAGTGTGTAAGCCTGTGTTCCCATGGAGGAGCCCTTCACAGACACTTCCCACACTAAGGGACAATGTCCCACATTGTCCAGCATTGAGGCAATGCTTGAGGTAGTATTTGAGACACTGAGATAATATTAGGGGAAGTCACAGTTCTTGTCCCTTCCTGAGCAGAAGGAAGAGAACTAATGGTCAGTCTGGAATGTAGCGTTTAACAGGTAGCAATTGCTGTCCCATACAGGAATTAGAAGAATTAAAGAGTATAATTCTCTGTAAGGGAAACTGAAAAGCCTCCAGTTCCACCCCCTTCCTCACTACCACATTGATTACGCCTAAATCGCCTAAATCTTTCCCAGAAGATGTAAAACCTTTTATAAGTGAGATATTATAAGTAGGTGTTGGAACAAAATGATCTTTAAGGTCCCTTCCAACCAAAACCATTTGATGATTCTATGATTCTGCATCTTCTTGCTTAGGCAATCTCTCCCACCCCTTCCCTATCTTAGGAGGCGTGATTAAAACATAGTAGACCACCTGTTTCAACGGAAGAATGCTGCAGTGAAGCCTGCCAACAGGCTCTGGTAAACCTTGAAGTTCTCCAGAATAGTGTTTATTTTGTTCTAGTTGAAATGTCAGTTGATTCTGGGCCTGGAAGAATCTCGCTCTGCTGTCAGCTCATGGTGATCCATCTGCTCTTCTCTTTCCAGATCGACAGCATGCAGGCTCTGCTCCACTGCCCCAGCATGCTGGTGTGTGTCGGCCGGGAGCCATTTAAACCCCTATCGATGGAGAATTTGAGGAAACACTCGGTGGAGAAGCTGCCCGACCTGGCTCCCCGTTCCAACGGCAACAATGTCAATGAAAACAATGACAGTAAGAAAAACTCCAGGGCATATTGTACGGTCACCTCCAGGCCTGTGTCCCACAACATGGGGATTACAGGCACCTATTGTACAGCCCCAAAGTGCAGATTTCATGTGCAAAATATACTTCCCTCCCTCTGCCTCCCAGGCCTTTCCATCCTCCCCTTCTTTTTCTCTGGTTTCCTTCTAGGATTTCCGCCCTACACCCTCCAGTCTTTCTTCTACGTGCTCCCCATGTCTGGCTCACTTCCCTTCCTCTTTCATATCTCTGTGTCTCCTTTTCCTTCCAGAACTCCCTCCTTTCCTGTGTCTGCCTCCAAGACTCCCCAAACCCTTGAGATTTCCCACGAATCCTCTATCCCCTGGTCTGTCTGTCATATAATGCTGGCACTTCTACATTTGCCTGCATCAGAGGATGGCCTATTTTTGTCGGCAGGAGACTCAGTTTCTCCTGCAGGTTACAGATGCGGTATAGTCCTTTGGGAACAAAGCACGTTTTTGTGGAAAGGTTATGTTCAGGAAGGAGTATGCTATGGGTTATTCAGAATGATATTTCTTAGGCACTTCATCGTGAGTTATCTAAGGTCACAGGTAATTAAGCCAGCCACCTTTGGTAGCCTATGAAGAGAAACCTCACATTTCCAGAGTGCAATTCATCTCATCTGTATTAGGGATTTGTTTTAGAATGAAATGAAGTGTGTTCTGGAGGTACACCTGTTTCTCTCCATTGTCCATACCAGGAGCCAGGAAAGATTCACTCATATGTTGACAATTAATTGTAGAAACTTAAGGACAGAGGCATCCCACATTCACTGCTTGAGACACAAAATATGGGAGGGAGCAGTGGGGAGAAACCGAAGCTCTTTGTCCATCAAGAAACTCAACAAACATGTCAGTTCAAATACATATCTAACCAGCTGGAAGCTATTTAATGTGTTATTGATCTTGGTTGGTGTGCTTCCTGTTCAATTCCTCCTTCCTAAAATCAGCTGTATCTCCACGTGCCCACAGAGGCATGCGGTTGTGTAGGTATATAAAAGTAACTGAACAAACATATGTATTAGAAACAAGATAGATGCAGATCTTGCAAGACAGCATGGTAGCAATGTACTCTGCTTGAAATGAAGGGTCTAGGACCTCAATAAATCTATGCAGATCCCTGCACTGGGCCATAGAGATATTCTTAGGATTACATTTCTTAAAAGTTGCTTACTATCACTGATTTCCTCTATAAGTACCACTATTTCTCTTTGTAACTATCACCAGCTTACATCTCCTTTTCCATTTGTTCTTTATGTGTTAATAAGCATTACAATTATTCATAGCGGCACATCCCTGCAGGGACTGAGAGCTGCTCTGGTCTACACCTGTGTTTCCTGGCATGCGAGTGGAGAAGTGGATGACGCACAATAAATGCGTGATACTTGACCTGTAGTTAGAGGAAGAGGGTCACTTCTCCATGTATTTTTCCCTGACTGAATAAGAAGTATGAAAACTTGTGTGGTTAAATAAAGGGATATTTGCAATGTGATAAAATACAGAAACTTTGAGAACAAATTGCTTTGTAGATGTATTTTTTTTCTTCCTGACATGCACATATCACAACAAAAAAGTGCTTCTGTTTCAGTTTAGATTTAGAAAAATAGTAAAGTTAAGGCATAGAAGATTTTAATGTAAACTATTCATTCAAAACTTAACATTCATGGCCATCACTTCATCAAAGCCAAATTTTCAAATTATGTAAATGAGCATAGGCTTAGCTTTAATGGAATAATATCAGTATTCACTAGTTTGAGGGTTTGATCTATATATTTTGTGTCATCTCTATATGAGTTAACGTTTCTTTACATCTTTCTTTTCTCTACCTATTTCAAACTCCAGTGAACTTTGGACTGAAAGCCAAAAAAAGTGTTATCCATCCACGGTCATCATCAAGCAATAGGTCAATGAGATTTTCTTTATCATCAGAAAAGTCATATCCTAATGGTCTCGCTGCCTCACCGGATCATGGCACACCTTTTGCAAACAGTTGCTCGCATCCAAAACCTGGGGACCTGGTCCATTCCTTGGTCAATGACGACATAGAAAAACGGGTACATGTGAACAAAGATGGCAGCCTGTCCGTTGAGATGAAGGTTCGCTTCCGTTTGCTAAATGATGAGACTTTGCAATGGTCCACCCAGATCAAGAAGTCCAATCTGATGAACCAGATGCCTTGTGAAGAGTCGGGTGTTGAGGACAGTGGAGTAGACCCCATACAGAAAATGAACCCAGAAGCCAGCTCAGAGGCAGATGAGTCACTATATCCCTGTGATATTGATTCTTACATGTCAAAACTTGAGGAATCAGAATGTGATGAGGCTCATTGTCATAGCTGTGGGAAGAAACACCAGGACTATGACATTTGGAAAAATCCCATGCACACATCCCAGAGGGAAGAGCCCAGTGTACGAAGCACCTGGCACACACGGTCGTCATGCTCCAGCACATCTTCCCGGAGGAGAGTAGTCCACAAAAAAATGGCTTCTGTGGATAGCCTCCACACCACATCCAGTGAGGAATTCTCTGAGCACATTGTGCAAGAGTCTTCATCCTACTCGGAGACTATAGAGAACAGAGTTGCATATCGATCCAGTAAAAAGTGTAGGTGTCGAAGTGATTTGTCTACAGGTGCTTCCAATGGAGAAGACCAGCAAGAATACACTCGGACAAGCACGAGCAATAGTCAGAGACCTTCATCCTTGGGCTTAATGTCACATTCAAGCTGTGAAAACAACCTGGATACTCAAGATGCCCCTGAAGACCATGAAGCCAGCAAAACCAATTCACAAAATGAAGATGAAAATTGTTGTGAAGTTTCCTCTGTGAAGTGCTTAAAGGATGATGTGGAAGAGGTTGAAAGCAGCAGAGTTGGGAGTGTCATGTCAAGATCATCTCTGCAGTCCAGACAGAGCAAGAAGAATGTATGTGAGGAAACAAGTAGCGTGGGTAGGACCATGTCCTTATCCAGCCTTCAGAAGGCCAATCAAGAAGATGACACTAGGTGCTCCACTCCTGCCAACAGTGAGCACAGCAAGTCTAGTAACTGTACTACACCAAGAGCTAAAAGCAAACAGGATGACCGCTCTGATGACAATGCAGTGGTCTCTTCCTTCTCCAGTGAGTCTTGCCCTAAGAAAGAGGCTGAAGAGGTTGAAGCAGAACAAGAAAATGAAATCAGTGAAGTCAGCTCAGTGTCAGCAAAAACAAAGCCCAGCCAACCAATAAGAGACGAGAGCAGTGAAGGTGAACGATGCTCTACACAAGGAACCCCCCATTCCAGAGCTAGTGACAGGAACAGCAAGAGAAGTGACAGTGATGAGATAGTTCCATGCAATGCCTCTTGCTCTTCCAGAGGATCCAAAAAGAGCAAACACAGCCATATTCATTTGGATGCACAGTCTGAAATGTCTGTGTCTTCACTGGGGTCTACTCCGAATAAAAAGAAGAATTCCCTATATGCAGATGATCTGAGATCATGCAGCAGGGCATCTAATTACTCCAAAAGCTCATGTGAAATAAAGAAAAAATCTATCAGAGACCCCATGTCTCATAACTCAGGATCTTTTCACTCAAACATTTCATCTACCAGTGAAGCAGAGCCAGTCGCAGGTTTCCCTGAGGAGAAAAGCTTGAAAAGTACCACCAACGGCTACAGTGAATCCTCAAAGGGCTCAAAGAAGAGAAGCCATAGAGAAGAAAATAGCAAGCCATCATCCCTCTGCTCAAGCGTTTCAAGCCCTAATGGAAGAGCTGGACAGGGACAATCCAAGGTGATTTCAGAGGCCACTTCTTCAAGACATGGAAGTATGAGTGAGAGTGTATGTTCAAAATGTGACCTCTCAACTGAGACTGGGATTAGGAATGGAAATGCTGCAAGTGTCTCTTCAAGAGTCTCTTCAAAGTCAGAAGAAAAAGATAAATGCTTGTTGACACAGATATCCCAGGAAAGCGATGATAGGTGTTCACAATCAAACATATCTCAGTCTTCAAAATCGAGGCAGGTAAAAACTAGGCATCTTCATGTGAAGATGTCGAACTCCAGCCGAGCATCATTGTCTGAGACTTTGTCAGTATGTAGTATGCATTGCCCTGCCCCACCAAAAGGGAAGCCAAACAGCAAAAAAATACGGTCAACCATGCTGAAGAATTCCTCCATTAGCAGCATAGGTACTGAATCAGTGCTGGACACAGGAAAAGAGCAGAAAGAAATTATAGATTCCTCCAAAGCAACTTCCTATGGGTCTAAATCAGCTGCGACCGAAATAAATGATCAGAAGAACAAAGAGATTGATGACTCTTGCAACAGAAAAGTGAATGAAGAAGGTACGGATATGCATGAGGAAGGGAGTGATTTAATGCCATCTACTCTACCAAATACATCTCCAGAAGAAGTTGTGCAAGAATGGCTAAGTAAAATCCCTTCAGAAACATGGCTTATGAAATACGAAATGGAGGATGGAGCAGAAGAGGAATGTATAGAGGCAACCACTGAGGTATCGTACTGTACAAATGCTGAGGAAATCTCAGAGGATGAAAAAGCTGAGAAAAAGAATGTGGAGGAGGCTGAAAATGAGGCAAAGGATGAAGTGGGAAAAGAGACAGAAGAAGGCACTGCTATTAATGAAGATGCTGAAGAATGCATGAATCAGGAACAAATCTCTGAGGCTGTGTTTGAAGCTGCCAAGGCTGACCAGGCAGAATGCAGCCACTCAGTTACATCCAGCCAAAATAACAACAGAAGAGACCTGCCAACTTCTGTCCAGACTTCCGTCCAAATCATGAAGGCCTTGCTCAGTTCAAAACATGAAACAAAATTTGACCGATCAAACAGTTTGCCTGAAGTGTCCCCCACTATGGGGAGAAAACTGAGTAACTCTGCCAACATTTTGATTACTTGTCTTGCCAGTCTCCAGCTCCTTGACGAAGAATCAGAAGATCCATCAGATAAATCAAAACATTTGAATAAGCCAAGATATATGGAGCTGCTAAATATTTTTCAAGCCCTGTGGTTTGGATGCACAGCTGAAAAAAGTGGTCCAAGTTCAGGTCAAGAGGCAAGTGAGCAGGCAAAGACAGCCTCTGGGTTTAAACTTCCAAAATCTGTAGGTTATGACTTCACTCCCATGTCTTCCTCTGGGGTTGATGTTAGCAGTGGTTCTGGTGGCTCAGGAGAAGAGACTACAGCTGGTCCCAGGGACTGCACTTTAATGGCACAGAAAATGGTTGAATTCAAATCAGCTGGACAAGTGGAAAGTGTAGAGGCTGGCACTGAACTGACTGAGGTTGAGGAACAAAGTAAAGAGGAAGTGCAGTCATCCCGACCTTCAACAGCCTGCTCAAAATCAAAAGCTGAGGAAGAAGCACAGCCTACTAGAGAGGAATGTCTAATTCAGGAGGCAGAAGAGAATAAGGAGGATCAGTGCAGTAACTGTAAAAATGCTCAGGGGGAAGGGGGAGAAAATGAAAATGGAGAAAAAGAAAATGGAGAAAATAGAAATGAAGAAAACAGAAAATTAGCTGAGAATGGAGAACAAGAAGAAGCTGAAGCTGTAAATGATGAAATCCCAAAAGAAAATCTTGAAGAGGAAGTTGATCGGCTAGCCACTGCCAATGATACAAATGTCAATGATGCTGATTGTGGGGCAGAACTGAAAGTTGCTTTGGAAGAGCAACTTGAAAAAGTGGCTCCAAATGACCCAAAGCCCAGTGTCAATAAGGCCACAAGTGTGGGCACATCCCTTGTCCAGCAAAACTCAGTGGATCCAGATCCAATTTGGGTCCTGAGGCTGCTGAAGAAAATAGAGAAGGAGTTCATGGCTCACTATGTCAGTGCTATGAATGAGTTCAAAGTTAGGTGGAACCTGGAGAACAACCAGCAGATGGATGACATGATACTGGAACTGAAGGAGGAAGTGAGCAAAAGGATACAAAAAAGCATAGAGAAGGAGCTGAGGAAGATCAAAACCAGGGCAGGGAAGAAGACACCGAGACCTCCAGATGAACCACTCAAGCGTGAGTCAACACTCCAAACTGAACAGAGGAGACGGCGATTGCAGACTATGCATAAAAAGTCACTCTTCAGTGACAAGAATGGAACCCAGAGTAGGCTAGAGGACACATCAGACTTATCATTTGATGTAGATGAAGATACAGCATTTAGTGCAGCTTTTGAGGCCAGTATTAGTAAACAGAGTGAGGAGGAATACTGCCCATGTGACTCTTGTGTGAGGAAAAAAATGGCTTCCAAGCCTACAAGAAACACAGTAGTGGCCACCAATGCCCCAGTCATGAAAGCATTTGATTTACAGAAAATCCTGAGGCTGAAGAAAAATGATGAGGAAGTCTGTGTCTCAGAAGCAACCCAGGACACCAAAACAATTCCCAGAAGTTCTGTGGAGGAAGCAGCAGAAAATGGCAGTCCAAATGAGGAGAACGATGAGGGTGAACTTCAGCCAAGGGAAACGGAAGCGGAGGGCAATGAAGAAAAGGAGCCAGAATTAAACGAAGTGGGCAGCTCAATGTTGGATGGAGATGGAGAAGGACCTGAAATATCAGAGAGTCAAAACTGTGAGATGGAGGATGAGGTTAAAGATGAAGAAACCAAAGAAGAAGAAAAGGAAGAAGCAGAAGAAGTAGGGGAAGAAATGAAAGAGAGAGAAGAAGAGGAAGCAAAAGAGGAGGAAGAAGAGAAAGGGGAAGAAAAAATTATGATGGCAGAAGAAGAGGAGGAAATAAAAGAGGGTGCAGATGGAGAAACAAAAGAGAAAGAAGATAAGGAAGTAAAAGAGGAATCAGGCAAAGAAACAAAAGAGGAAGAGGAAATAAAAGATGAGGAAGAGAAGGAGGAGGAGGAAAAGAAGGAGGAGGAGAAAGAGGAAGTGAAGGAGAAGGAGGAAGAGACAAAAGAGGAGGAGGAAGAAGAAAAAGAGGAGGAGGAAGTGGATGAGAAAGAGGAAGGAAAAAAAGAGGAGGAAGATATGGAGAAGGAAGACAAAAAAGAGGAGGAAGAGGAAGTGAAAGAGGAGGAGGAAGACACAAAAGAGGAGGAGGAGGAGGAAGTGAAGGAAGATGAAGACAAAACAAAAGAAGAAGAGGAAGACATGAAGGAGGAGGAAGAAACAAAAGAGGAGAAGGAAGAAGTGCAAGAAGAGGAAGAATTAGCAAAAGAGGATGAGGAAGCAAAGGAAGATGAAGAAGAAACAAAACAAGAGGAGGAGGAAATGGAAGAAAAGGAAGAAAACCCAAAAGAGGAGGAGGAAGAAGCAGAAGAGGAAAAAGAGGGAGCAAATGATGAAGAAGAAATGAAGAAAGAGGAGGAGGAAGCAAACGAGGAAGAGGAAGAACAAGAAGAAGAAACTCAAAATGAAGAGCAGGAAGCTGATGAGAAGTCCAAAGCTGAAGATGAAGCTGACAGTGAAGCTGAAGAAGCAGAAGAGCAAGAGGATGAGGACATTGGGGCTGATGATGAGGAAGAGACATCTGAATGCAGAAGAGATGCTGGAACTGAAGGACATGCTGCAGAAGGAAGTGAAGGACCTGAACAGGATGAAGCTGTGGCAGTGGAAGATGCAAATCCAGCATCAGAAGATGAGGCATGTTCAGATGGGGAGGAAAACAACAGTGAGGGGGGTGACAAATATGATGAGAATGATGAGGAACCTATCAGTGATGACCCTGACAAGGCACATGAAAAACATGAAGACAAAGGCAACAATAAGGTTTCTGAGAAAGCCTCAAAGGCCAAAGGCCAAAAATACGGCAAAAGGCTAGAGACTCTGAACAAAGCAGCCGCCTTTTCTTGTTATTCTTCCATGGGAAACTTCTCACAGCAATCCCAGAAGGGATCTGAAGACGCAGGAGAAGAGGAATGCAAAGATGACAACAACGCTATGAACAACCACTCCAACGAGGAGGTTCAAAGTGGTGACAGCAGCAAACCCTCACAGATGTATCCTGACAGCGAGGAAGAAGAGGACAAAGCATCTTCATGCACTGATCCTCAGGGAGATGAGGACCAGGCAGATGCTGAAGGTGCAGATCCAAAGGAGAGTGATCACACTGAGGAAGTTCAGGCTTCTAAAAAGAAAGAAAACTCTGATGAGATTGACCAGGATGACCTGGACTTCTAGAACTGCTTATCAAAAACTGCTTTTTTCTTTCTTCCTTTCTTCCTTTTTTTAAAGTGTATTTTCATTACATATTACAGTATCTCCAGTGAGCTGAGCCATCATAATTGGCTTTTCTTCTGAGTTAAGTGTGGTAAACTTGGTCTTGAATCCTGTGAGTAATGTTGCAATTACCTGCCCTCATTTCTAGAGGGCTAGTAAACTCATTAAGATTTAGTGGTTTCAATAGAAAAGTGGTTTTGGGAAAGGGAAGGCTGTTTTGTTTGTGATACCTTCTTGTTCCCACTCTTTAAGCCATGCTGTTCTGTTTGCTGCTTGGGTGATCTGTGGCTCTGCTGGGCGTCATCTCTGAGTGACTTCAGGATGCCTTTCGTCTGTTGCATGCCATTTTCCTGGAAAGATTGCCAATGCACAGAAACGTGACAAAATCTGGATTCATTGCCAAAGTCTGGTCAGAGCCCACAGTGATGTACCTTCATTTTCCCTCTACCCTGCCCTAACTCTACCCTATCCTACCCTACCCTACCCTAACCCTACCCTACCTTCTCTGTACCCAGAAAAGGGGGCTGAGATATCAAAGTCTTTCCCCACTTTCTCTATTTTTTCTTTAGTGGAGGTTGAGATCATTCCTCACTTCACTGGAAATCCTTAATGCCCAGAAAGGTCATTCCAGTAGATCTCTCCTCTTCCAGACCACCAATCTGTTAGTACTGTGACCATCACTGTAGGATGTAGTGATGTAGCAGTAGATAACAAAGAAGAGTTAATTCACCTATCAGGTATCTGAGAAGCGGTTAAGTGCAATATTGACCAAATTAGAGATGAGTAAAGTCCACTTCCTTGTGATTACCTTTGCTATGCCAATGATGGTATCTAAGCACTTTACAATCATCTGGGATCCCTCAAGCAATTTGGTACGAGGCCCTGTTCCGAAGCTAATAGGATTTGCAGTTGCTCAGTGCCTCACCCTTGCAGACAACCAGTAATATTTAAAATCATTTTACCTCTGACATGGAAAAGGTTTGGGTATTTGTGCTGCAGCAAACAACTGGAAGAGGCTCAAGCATTTACTGGAGAGGCTGGACTTTACAAATCATGATAGAACTGCAAACTTCATTAACAACTGTTTTCTAGCAGATTATATATTTTTTTTTCCTGTGGGACAATATATAAATTTCTGAATAAATGCCCAGCTAAAGCCAGGAGAAGTCTGACCATGCCTCAGCTGCATACATGTGTATACCTCTTTGGGAAACAGTCCATTTTGTCAATAATTTGCAGGGAGAATAAAACAGAAAAAACTAAGAGAAAGTGAAAACAAAATGCCTTAAATTGTGTGGTGAAAAAATATGTGTGTAGTATTGTGCCAGGTTTGTGAAGGTGCATGCAGACATGTTGAAATAATCAATATTCAAAATCAAAAAATTAATATTGTTATCATTTTAAGGCTTAATTTCTTAAACTCGTAGACAATCAATTGATTTCCAGAGATAAGATTCATTTCACTCAAATTAAGAATTCGGTTCAGCTCCAAATGTGCATACTTAATTTTAGGTGTCTGAGAAATAGGGGTCTATGTGGAGTAGTCAGTGGAGAACTAGATCTCAACTGAGGTGCCCTCAATGCCATCTGAGATCCTCCAGGGAGTCCAAGACAACCACACCGTCCTCAAGACATAAAAGTTAAGAAAGATCTGGGCCTTCCTAAAAAGGAGCACAACCCCCCCCATTAGGCTCATGTGGATGTCTTGTGTTTCCTAGGGCACCTCAGGTGGGACTGCTTCTCTCTCTTGATGCAACTCAGTTGAACCCTGAACTTGTCTCAAATTTTGATGTCTTGTCTCATCTGGTAGTCTCAGTTCCACGTTTTCTCTGAAGACATTTCCAGACCTAAGATTACTAGCTTTCAAACAGCTTAGGGTCTATGTAATTGTTTCAACATAGAAGTTTAGTGCCAGTTGAGAGGGCCTAGGAAATCCAGTATAACACCCCAGTGTTGGTCTGACGGGATACAGATCTCCTGTTGGTCCAAAGTCATATCGCAAGCTCCTTGTAAATGTCAGGGCTGCTCCAGGGCATCTTAAACTGCATTAGTCATGGATGTAAAAAAACTGAATCATAGAATCCACCCCTAAAATTGTGTAAACATATCCTACCTCAAGAAACTGAAGTACAAGGTTAAAATTAAGTGTTAAAACTCAATTGGCTTTGAAGTACAGGAAAAAGAAAACTTATTCTCCTCTGACACAGCAATACTTACGCATTTTCTCGTTTCTCAGGATTGCACTAACAGGTTAATTCCCATATCTAGAGTGCATGATGAGCACCATACCTGCTCCAAGGGCCAGTCCTGTAGCTTCTTTACTGTTAAAGATCCTTTTAAGGAGCTATTTGAAGGTCCAAGCAGAAACTGTTGTGCATGAACTCAGTGCTGGCCTTTGCACATAAGTGAGCATTGTTTGTATGAGCCGGATTGCAAATGCCTTCAAGCACCCACCGTTCACAACAGACTTGATAGTCCTATTGAATCCTCCTTGTCTAGACCTACACTTGTGGTTAAAGACAGCACCCACACAGCATCAGCGATCCCTCTGGCATTTTCTGTCTGGGTCAGAAAGAAGCAGTGCTGCTGCTGCTGCAGGGCAATTTTCCTTTTCTGATGTCCCATGCCATCAATATTCTAACTCTGTATTAAACCTTTCCAAGCTTTCCACAAGCCAATTCAAAAACACAGAGTGAGAAATGTCAAATATACAGTTGCATCCATTGATTTATAATTAAGGGAAAGGCACCGAAGAGAAAGTTACTGCTGGACTGGATTCATACTTCTAACTCTAGGCACGTGTGTCAGATGTTTTGTCCTGGGGTCTCCAGGCAATGTGAAGAGACAAGGTCTCCCAGCAATTATTCAGAGTGTGACACAGGACTGTCTGGAGGGATGAAGCCCATGGACTGTAGCAAACTAACCCAGGCACTTTGAGCAAATGTTTGAATTCCAGCTGTGAACTACCCCTGCAACTTGGAAGCTACCCCGGTACCACCAGGCTGCTTGGTTCAAAACCCAGCCTTAGGGACACTGGGTGAAGGCTGCGGCACCTTTGTTCACTGATGCCTGCTAGTGAGCTATTCCAGGTGCTGGGGAAAATGCGTTTGCCACCAAAAGAAGCCTGTCATCCAGCGCTTGTCAATCCCTGCAGGAGAACGGCTGGCCCAGCGTGCATCTCTCCACTTCAGCAGCGACTGGAAGGTACAGAGTCATGTGTAGAAGCATTTTTGTTTCATAGGGAGCAAAGCGAAATGTCTGCTTTCTAACACATTGATTCCTGCAGGATTCAGAAGGGCACTAAACCAGGTAGTCATAGCTCTGATCTTGGCATAAGACATACACCGGAAGTGGTACGCATTGACATAACTTTAAACATTTCTGATGAAGATGTCTCCCTCTGAGCCCGTCATCCAGACTCCCATTGTAACCAGTGGGGAGAGGGAGGCAAAGAGCATGATTCATCTGCTGTAGACAACTGCATTAGGAGGAGATGAATTACACTCTCAGCAGGCCTGTTTCTCTCTGCTGACTGCATGGGTAGTCTAGACAAGTTGCTCAGATGGAGATGTATCATGTGGGAAGAGTTGATCCCAGCGTAGCTACCCAAAAGCATTGTACAATGTTTACCGTGGTGACTTGCAGACTGCCAGGCAACAGCTCAAGCCCGTCATCCCATGGAAGTTTTAAAAAAGTTTGTTGGCTCCAAGATCACCCTTCTCTGCTATTGCTAAAAGCCGCTGCTGGAACTTAACAGGCTAGTGGAAGGGCAAACATTTCCCAGGACTTCTCCTCCAGCTGTTGACTTCACTCATTTCAAAGCCACTTGTGCATAGTCAACATCCACACCATGTTGAGTCAGTAAGTTCCCCACTTGCAGCACCATCCAGGAGAAAGAAATCAAATAAAAAACAAAAATGTAATCATCAAACCATGAAAACTGAAATCACTGGTGTTCCCTCTCATAAGACCTGTCCCACGTGTGTCTGTGTTTGTCAGATTCTGTGTTTGGGCAGTGACTCACGCGTGTGCCTGTCCTCCTTGGGGCAGTGCAGGCTCTGCACTCATACAGCCTGCTCACAAAAAGCCCCATTCAAAGGGGCTGGGGAGCAGTTGCAGTGTCGGTCCAGGGGACCATTGCTGAAGTTGGTATTTCCTCACTACAAAAAAGACATTGGGACTCTGGAGTTGCCCAAAGAAGGGCAACGAGGCTGGTGAAGGAGCAGCTTCGCTGCCGCTCCGCTCTGTTGAGGTGTTCATCCTGGAGAAAAGGAGGCTGAGGGGAGACCTTCTTGCTCTCTGCAACTCCCTGAAAGGAGGGGGTAGTAAGGGGCAGTTGGGTCTCTTCTCCCAGGTGACAAGTGATAGGACAAGAGGAAACGGCCTCAAGTTACACCAGGGAGGTTTAGGGTGGATATTAGGAAAAATTTCTTCACTGGAAGGGTTATTAAACATTGGAGCAGGCTGCCCAGGGAAGTGGTGGAATCGCCATCCCTGGAGGTATTTAAAAGACGGCTAGACGTAGTGCTGAGGGACATGGGTTAGTGGTGGACTTGGCAACGTTAGGTTAATGGTTGGACTTGGTCTTAAAGGTCCCTCTCAACCTAAACGATTCTATGATTCTTTCCTCCATCAAGTCTCTCCCAGGATCGCCTGGACCATCCGTGAACGAAGCACGCAGCTGAAAAGGATGCCTCGCAATTACGTCCCTCGCACTTGCACTGCTTCCAAAGTTTACATTTCCCCTTGGCTGGTATGACTCACACGCGTGTTTGGTCTTGCAGCTTCTCTCTCCCTCTTACAGCCCAGGAACACATGTTACCAGCCAGCTCCAGAGCTGTCACGTTTATACCGGCTGGAGAGATAATGCTTGTCACCACCTGGAGGGGATTACAGCTGCTGTCTTTCAGCAGAGCTGAGGAGGAGGGAGGAGAAGCAATGCGAGACTTGCACAGCTGTATGGCATCTTTGGCTGGACATAGCTCTATGGCATGTTTTGCTGTGCATCTCTGTTTGTCTTTTGGGTGTGGGTTTGTTGTTTTTTTTTTTACCAGCCAGACAAATTGCTTCTTGATGTATGTTGGGTGGGTTGGTTGGTTGGTTGGTTTGTTTGTTTGTTTGTTTGTTTTTTAAATAGGAAATATTCAATGAAAGATGATGAAGAGCATGGTGAAAATGAAAGTGTAAACCACTGAAATAAAAGAAATGTGCTTTCTAAAGCTGAGGTCTTTGCAGATACGTGCAAGCAGACACTCCTCTCACTAATGGAGAAAAATAATCCCCCTTTCCTAGTGGGTCCTTGCTGACCTAGCACCGTATTTATCTCCGGCCGCTTGAAATCCCAGCTGCCTTACAGGAAGGGATCGTTTGTTGTTATTTCCAGTGGGCTTTGTTCTGGAGGGCAGGGAGAGTTTCCAGGCTGGCTGTGTATATGCCCTGCAATCTCTCTGTTTTCTTTAATTGGAAGGTGGAGTACTTGCATTGCAGGGCTTGGTGGCTCCTTGGCAAGTGGCAGGAATAAGTGCCTTCCTAACAGGGGGTTAGGAATGGGATGGGAAAACTCAAATCCGTGCACACATCAATCCCCAAAATCATTCACGGGGTGCAGTGTTTCACTCCAAAAGTGCAGCACTACTTTCCTGCAGCAAGGCAGACCTTGGGGGTAAGTCCATCAGTCCCATCACTGCTCCAGAGAGTTATGTCCTCTTGGATGCAGGAGGAGTGGGCTGTGGTTAGGACATGGGATAAGGACTTCACAACAACGGATTCAACTGTTACAGTGGGTGTTTCATATGACTGCACATCACATCCTTGGCAATAGTCATTCCCTGCAACTTGTCTTCCTCCAAGTTAGATACCTTGAGTACATGGAAGATAAACAACTGGGGAAGGGTATCTAAGGTCTGCAACAAACACAGGCACTCTGGGGCTGTGGGTTCTCTCTCCATCTCTTCTGTTGGAATTGTCCCATTTTTGGTGAATAAATATTCCCAGAGTCGGGAAGAGATGTAGGACATACTCGGCAGAGAAAGACGCTCAGTTTCTGAGCCTCTGAATGGTGAATTATTCAGTCCTTTCTATTCCAGAAAAGTGCCAGACACCATGACATCTGAGCTGTGTCCACCCAACATACCCTTTCCGTGAAGCGGCTTGACTGGAGACTCCGTAATTATTTCAGTCCCTATTATTTCAGTGTGGATAGCTAGGTGTATACATGTCCTCTCTATGCCAGGGAAAAAGAAGGTTTATTTAGGGAGAGATTCCTGATATCCCAAACCTTGTGTGCGAGACAGAAGGAGTGATATTTCCTGTGATCCTCTAGAACACATTCAGGCTGGAGATGTTTATTTTCTCATGTCCCCTAAACCACAGACCCCATCACCACATCAGGCTGAAGGAGCAATCTCTGTAACCCTGCAGCCGCTTCTAATTTTAACTCCATGCCCTCTGAGCTGAGCATCAGGGTTTGTGCAGCTCCGACAGGAAGCACCCCTGCTGACCCTTCTAATTTTAGGAGCTTGATGCTTGCTTATCCCTGCAATCCGCAGGAAAACCCCGTACCTAAGAGCAACCTCCACAATTTGCACTGCGTTGCAAGGAATTGCATTTTGCATTTGCTGCAAGTGAGAGGACGCAGCCCTGCTCAGAGAAGGATATATTTATTCTGAGCCTTGCGGTGTGGAAGTGGGGTTGAACCGTGAGGGTTGAAAGGGCAGGCTGTGGCAGGCTTGTGTTTCTTTTTCCTCAGTAAAAAGGGCTGGCTCCTCCTTAGCCTATTGCAAAGTCCCAGCCAAAAAAAGTGACATGTATTAACCTTTCAGCTCTTGCATAAAGGATGGTGCTTGGGCTCCTTTTCCAGTTTTAAAAGAGCTGAGCGAGGCTCTTTCGTTCCTGTGACAGAGAGGGAGTAGGCGTAGGAGCAAGGTCAGGACAGTGCTTCCTAAGCGGATGGAAACGCTTCACCATGGTGCCTAATTAGTCTGTTACAGCACAGAAATCCTCCCCCTCCACCAGTCCCCGACCTGGGAGTTCTCTGTGGTCCCAGGTGGCAGGATTGCCTTAGGACGATGGCTAGTTTGGCTCCTGTTCTGGCATTCCTGCTCTCTTGTGCCGAGGTACAGAGAAGATTTACAGCTCTAGTACCCAGACTCAATAAAAAACATCTCCTCACTTCCCACTGCAGTGCAATCCTGAAGCACTGCCTCTCCTGTCCCTATTATTTCAACCACTCAATGTTAATTCCACATTAAGCTTCATGAATGACATGAGTAAACCTCTGGGATATGCAAAAATCTCTTTGTTGTACACTAAAACATTCAAAGAATAATTTGGTGGTTGCTAAACATCCGAATTTCTTTATTTCTCTTTCAAGCATAAATTTTTCCCAAGGTCATCCAGAGCAGGAACCTTACTGAGGTACAAAGGACCAAGCCCTGATCTTGAGAGCGTCACTGGGCAGTAGCACTCACCCTTATTAAAGAGTCTGCCTTCAGGAGCAGGCAAGGGATGCAGCCAAGTCTGGCTCTCGCTTGTCTGTCTGTCCTGTGCTGCAGTCTCTCCCTTGCCATGCCCCCATGTGTCAGACTCATGATTCACCAAACATCTACGTCAGGCACCACAGAGGGCAGCCACAGCCCCGTGCTGCAAACCCTGCAGGGCTCCATGCACCAAGGTGTCCCAGGGAAGGGCACACACCAAGGCTGCTGTCTCACCTTGTCCACAATGTCCACGATGCCCACGATGCTTGTTTGCTCCATGCACCAACCAAGGCATGGACTGGGGAGTGTTAAGGCTTCCCCTCTTCTTTATAGTGGCATGAGACATGCGAGGCTGGTTTGAGCTGCTAAACCTCAAAGCCGGTCAGATGATGAAGCAGACAAGAGAACAGAGATTCCATACTAAAATCTACATTGATTTGAAGAAAAAGTGTTTTCCTGTCAATAAAAGCATCCCTGTGTTTCTGAAAAGCCCAGATTATATTTACCAGCAGAAGCCTTAATCTATTCCCCAGTCTCCCACCTTGCCCCAAACCTGACCTGAAAGCAGATACCCATCAGTTCTAACGTGCTGTATTTTGCTTGGCTTCCTAAGAAACCTGGAGAGTAAAAGCAGGACACGAAGGTTTTCACTGGGGTCAAGCCATAATTCTTGCCCCAGAGGTGAGGAAAGCTTCATTCAGACTTGGCACCATATTGCACACCAGAGAATCCCATCCCAAGAAGACAAGTCCACAGCAAAGGAGTAACGTATTGGAAGTTACCCACGGAGCAGCTTAATTTTCTAAGCCACAGCCCTGGTGATGCATCTAATAAATATGGGAACTAAAGGGATGAGAGTAAGTTAGTGGGGACAGCAATTCCTGCCAAAATCAGTCCACAAAAGCAACGTGTGCCAGGAGGGATGGAGAATGTGGGAAGGAAAATGGACCCACATTGTGAGATCTTTATTATCTCCCACAGTGTGTTACCTATGCTGAACTGCAAGGATTTAGTTACATCAGATGTCTTTTGGAGCTGCCAGCCAGTTGCAGTGAAGTACCTCATCTAATCTCATCAAGTTTCACCTTCCTGTGACATCCCTTGGGCAAGGAAAGAGGATTGTGCATCTCTGGCCGCACCCTAGATTCACATCACGTGTGGGAGTGCTGCTGCTAGAGAGAGGAAGGACAGAAGATGGCAAAAAGCTGAGCCCCCCTGCCCTTTTTTCCCTCACTTTCCTGTTGCTCCTCCTTATCTCTTCCTGTCTGGTGATCCTGGAATGGACTGTCCCTTTCCCAGCAGGATGACAGGAACCCAACGTCCTTCTTGGGCTTAGGGCTATTCCCTGCCAGGGTAGCAGGGAGGGCACCAAGAAGAGCTAGGAGATCCTATGTCCCATGACCACTGGAGAATAGAGGAGGAACAGAGCATCCATCCCCAAACAGGATTCTGGATACATGAGCAAATGTAGGTGTCTTGGAGTCTCTTTTCCAAATTGGGAGTGGTTCAGATAACTCTGCTCCTGGTTTTTGCCAAGTAGGAGCAGATTGACTTGTGGAAAATGAAAAGGATGGATTTGGATTAGTGTCATTAATAATCAAGAATTAGAATTCAGGCCTATACTAATTACATCTGCAGATGATGCTAAAATGGGAAGACATTTTACAGCATCTTGACCCTCAGGACCTTAAGAGACAACGCCATGACCTGGGTTTCGTAACAGCTTCTTAATGTTTCGTGTGGATCATCCATAGTGAGATGTAGACCCACTTTCCTCTAGCATGGATTGTACAGACCCATGGAAGAACTTTGAAACAGCCACACTGCCTTCTCAGCCAAAGATGTTTAGGGATGGTGCTTAAACCACAGCTCTTCCCTTAGCACTTACAGCTCTCTAGCTAACTCTGCAGGTACCTGTCCTTCTGCTATTGATCATGCACAGTCACCCAAACCCTGATCCCACTGAGAAATACAGTGTCCACAAGCTGGTATTTCTCCACTCATCATACTTATTGACCTTGATCTGGTCAGTGTTCTCAGAACAGGCTACACACATGGTCAGCAAAAAGAGACACAGATATGCTTTCTCAAGTCCCACCAGTGTCTTTCACTCAGAGGCATTAGTAGGGAACTAAAGCCTTGAGTGGTCTCAAGATCTCCCACCTGGAAGCTGTTTTGTTTTGCGTAATGTATCAATGGGGAGAACATGGTCTTTCAGGGCAATGCACTTACTGCTCAACTATGCAACATTGCTATACGCCATTGGGCAGTTTAATGGGAGAGAAACAGTGAAGAGTATCAATGCACCTATGGGTTAGTGCCCTTTCCTATAACATGGGAAATGTAGGTTCAAGCTCCATATGGAGTTATTAGAACAAGGGCCTCCTGAAAGTTAGGACAGAGGGTCTAACTGCTCAACAGGCAAGAGGTTACTTCCGCCTGCTGCTGCAATTTATGCGAGGAACAGGTTGGCATCTTCTGAATACAACCACTGGATCAGTCCCCAAAGCTAAGCAGGTAAGGACATGCTCAGCTTGAGAATCCCAGCAGGGTTTAGATGTGAGTAAACTCCTCGCTGATCATCACCGTCGAGACTTAGGCAGCTCCAAACATGTCCAGAAACAGAGAAATTTATATGCTGTGAGGACTGGACTGATGGGAATAGAGAGCATCTGATGCCTCCAGGGATAGGTGACAGCAAACTCAGTGTTTGGAGGATCAGAAATGAAATGCACAGAAAGAAAGTTAAAGGGCAGAAGGTGGACTCATAAATGACAGCATATCAAAACAAGTAAATACATAAAAATTAAAAAACAACAATAACACTTGGATATCAACTACGCAGATTTAAATTTTGACGTAAGCAATGGTTTTTAGCCATTTATGTTGCTTCTATTCAGTGTGAGGCCAAAAGGTTTCCAGACTTCTTCTGAAGAGTCAGTATGAGAAATATTGATTGAGGCACCTAAATCTTTGTCCCTCTCTATCCCTGCTGAATGCTACTCTGTCCTTTGACTTACTCCACCGTGAGTTCAGAAGTGGGTGGGCTGAGGCTGCACTTGCAATGTAGCTTGAATACTGGAGTGAAAATTGTCCTAAGGAAATTGGTGAGGTTGTAAAAGAGTTTCCAGAGAGGTCAGTATCTTTTGGACATTAACATTCACCACCCACTGACCTGCTATTTGGAGCAGACGATTGATGTGATCGCTGCTTGAAGCTTTTTGATATCTTTAAATCCTTTTTCTGGCCACAGAAAAAAAAAAAAAAACCAAAAACAAAACCAAAACATTTAGCCTGGCTATGAAACAAGTAACATCTGACAAAAACACCCCAGGAGGTAAGTTTTCCTCTCTAGAAAACATTGAAGAAACACAAAAATTTTTGCTGACAGACATTAGGAGAAGAGAGTATTATAGAAATTAGTTTGATCTGGGGTCGTTTCTGTGCTAGCAGAAAGGAAGGTACAATTTCCATTTGAATTATCATAGAATCATAGAATCATAGAATCATAGAATGTGTTGTGTTGGAAAGGACCTTTAAAGGTCATCTAGTCCGACCCCCCTGCAGTGAGCAGGGACATCTTCAGCTAGATCAGGTTGCTCAGAGCCTCATCAAGCTTGGCCTTGAATTATAGCCAGTATCGTGCTGGCACCAGTGTCATGTTTACGTGTAGCAGGACTCTTTGCCGGGATTTCCCAACTCAATGAAGACATGGTAAGTTTTCTTCTCCAAACTGTCCTACTTCAGGCTACTCACCACAACAGAAGATGGGTTGTTCAGGCAGTTAACCACCCAAAGAAGGAGATATGTCTGTTGATGGTTTCCAAGCTAGTTGTGAGCATGGGTAAATACAGCATTTCTAAGTGGGGACAGCAAGTCAGATGGGCATTCAAACACAGAAGCAAGTTTCTCCACAATAGTAAGGCAAGGCATCCAGAAACTTAGGGAAATATTTCAGTGCGACCATTCTTGGCACCCATCGACCTCCATTACAAGGTCTTCCTAGAACATAGGTCATGCTTTTGGAAGTTAACTACTCTAAAGGTTTGCAGCACTGTGAAATCCTAAGAGAGATGAATAGACAGAGTCCTTCTTAAGCTCAGGGAATCCAGAATGCTGGGGGGGTTGTTTATGAGTTAGACCCCCCTAATTCACTTCATTCCTGACACAGAAGCAACTTTCTTAACAGAACTAGGCAGGACTCAAATTTTTGTTGTAGAAGTGCTAGCTTTGATTCCTGTACCTTTTTCTGGTTACTGTGAATAGACATCAAGTAGTATATGCTAGGTGTTAGCCAAGTGGAAACTGTATTTATAAGCTTATGATGTTCTTTGAGCCAAGCATCATGCTGAGCATCAGCTGTGGCTTTCCACTGAAAATAAAGGGGGTATCTGAAGTAACAAGCCTTTCCCTGGACAGATAACTCTAGAGCTATACTCAGAAACACAGGCAGGAGCCTAAGTCCCACAGAAGTCAATAGAATTGGTACCCTACGTATCTTTCTGAACACAGATACCTCATCCAAATTTTTTCATGATATCCTCAGATGGCCACAGAAATAATTACGGCAAGTTCTCAAGAGTCCCGCAGTATTCGGTGGATCAGACTTTCCTGCAGCAATGAAACAGCGAAGGCATAGACATAAGGTCCATTACAAAGGTGACTGAAATCTCATATGAAGGCTAAGAAATTGCCGCCCGGTTTGGGGAATACAATGTGCAAAGTTGATTGGTCTTGAACTGAAACTTGACCATGCCTTCTTGGAGACCCATGCTGTCACCATACTGGAATCACCCATCCACATGTGCACCCAGTAGGGAAAGAGCGAAACAACCCTCTTCCTTACCAGCTGTAAGGACGTGTTGGCAGATGTTATTGCTTGGCCACTCTCCATCATCTTTGAAAGGTTGTGGAGAACAGGAGAGGTGCCTGAGGACTGGAGGAAGGCCAATATCACTCCAGTCTTCAAAAAGGGCAAGAAGGAGGACCCGGGGAACTACAGACCAGCTAGTCTCACCTCCGTCCCTGGGAAAGTAATGGAGCAACTCATTCTGGATGTCATATCCAAGCACGTTCAGGAACAGGAAGTTATTGGAAGTGGTCAACATGGATTTACCAAGGGTAGATCACACTTGACCAATCTCATAGTCTTCTGTGATGTTATAACTGGTTGGCTGGATGAGGGCAGAGCAGCAGATGTCATCTACCTTGACTTCAGCAAGGCTTTTGACGCTGTCTCTCATAACACCCTCCTTAGGAAACTGAGGCAGTGTGGACTAGACGAGGGGACAGTGAGGTGGATTGAGAGCTGGCTGTGTGACAGGACTCAGAGGGTTGTGATTAATGCACCAGGGTCGAGTTGGAGGCCTGTAACCAGTGGTGTCCCCCAGGGGTCAATACTTGGACCAGTATTGTTTAACGTATTCATCAACGACCTGGACGAGGGGACAGAGTGCATCCTCAGCAAGTCCGCTGATGGTACCAAACTGGGTGGGGTGGCTGACACCCCAGAGGGCCGTGCTGCCATCCAGCGTGACCTGGGCAGGCTGGAGAGCTGGGCAGAGAAGAACCTAATGAGGTTCAAAAAGGACAAGTGCAGGGTCCTGCACCTGGGGAGGAGGAATGTGAGGCACCAGGGGTTAGGGGCGGACCTGCTGGAAAGCAGTTCTGAAGAAAAGGATCTGGGGGTCTTGGTAGACAATAAATTATCCATGAGCAAGCAATGTGGCCGCAACTGGAATCCAATTCTGGGCTCCCCAGTTCAAGAGAGACAGGGAACTACTGGAGAGAGTCCAGCGCAAGGCAACAAAGATGATCGAGGGATTGGGGCATCTCCCTTAGGAGGAAAGGCTGAGAGAGCTGGGACTCTTTAGCCTGGAGAAGAAAAGGCTGAGGGCAGACCTTATCAATGTTTACAAGTATCTAAAGGGTGGGTTGAAGGAGGATGGAGCCAGGCTCTTTTCAGTGGCTCCCAGTGACAGGATGAGGGGTAACAGGCACAAGCTGGAACATAGGAAGTTCTGATCAAATATGAGGAAAAACTTCTTTACGGTGAGGGTGACAGAGCACTGGAACAGGCTGCCCAGGGAGGGTGTGGAGTCCCCTTCTCTGGAGACTTTCAAGACCCACCCGGATACAGTCCTGAGTGATGTGCTCTGGGCAATCCTGCTTTAGCAGGGTAGTTGGACTAGATGATCTCCAGAGGTCCCATCCAACTCTGAAATGCCGTGATTCCCTGATTCCATGATTCCGTGTGTCACGTCATACTGTACAAATCCCTGCAGTTTAGCTCCTTTGAGAGCTGCCGCAACATTTCTTCATTGTCTTGCACACAAGCAACCCTCCCATTTCACTTTCAGCCTGGGCTCCTGCTCAGCCCCAAAGCTGCAATGGCATGTATCAGAGATGAATGAGTTTGACTTAACTTGGTGTCTCATTATGGACAGGATGCAAAGAAGACCTTCTCATGATACAGAAAAGGTTTGATTTCAGTGCCATCAATCACCTCTCGGTCTCTCAGATACCCACGCAGGACTGACAGATATGATTCAGGACCTCTGCAAGACATTCTCCTCTGGTGCAGGAGGTGGGAGCTGGAGATGGTTAATTGGGACATTTCAGATGGTTCTTCATGCTGCTTGTGGGCATGTGAGCAGGTGAATGGGGTTCAGTTCCAGATTGTGCAGGTGGCTCTGTGGGAATGAGATGACACTATAGTCAAAGGACATTTAGTCGGTGCAGACATTAAAGCCTGGAGAGCTGTTGAGCTCAACCTAAAGCAAACATTGACAATTCCTCTTCTGAATATTTATCTAAACTCCATTGACTGGATCATATTTGCCAGCTGCACGTGGGTGGCTCAGATACCAAAGAGCATCTCAAGTGGCACTAGACACCTGTGTATAGGCAACTGATTGAGCCACCACTCCTCCCTGCCCATAACAGGTGTTTAGACAGCCAGTTCATGTGGGGACACCCGCAGGTGTCCTAACTTCAGGCGCCCAAGCTGAAGATACCTGTAAAGCGAGGTGAGGTGAATCCTGCCCTAAATATTACGGTGAGAAATTTCACCTTTACTGTGCTAGTGCATCCCAGAGCACTGAGAGAGAATTGTATTGTACCAGGAATGGTGTAACAACTGCAGTAAGTCCCAGATCCATTAAAAAAAAATAAAAATATCCAAGCATAGAAAATGAAGTTTGGCCACTGGACTGTGTTCCCTGCCATTCTTACCTGCACTAGGAAAAAGATGATTCATTTTGATCTGGCACCTCATGGTGCATCTTCCAGGTGGGGGAATCCAGCACAAGACCACCCTGCCTCCGTGTTTGTAACTCCTTCCTCCTCTGCGAGACCTATGTCACCAGTCTTCCCTCAATGCCTACCAAGAGGTGAGATAAAACGCCACATCATGGGACAGAAGAGCAATCAGGCAGCTAGACTGAGGCGTCAATGAAGGAATCTCTGTTATCAAATTCATGATACTTAATAATAGTGATATGCAGATATACTAATTATGATAACCCCAAGAAGCCCAGCAACCTCGAAGAATTTACCTACACTAAGCATGAACAAGTAAAGAGTAATGACAGGTTGTATCCCAGCCCTTCAGAAATGGACTTACTGAGAGACAGACCGAGATAGTGAAATGGGTTAAGTGGATTAAGCAAAAAGCAAAAAAAGAGAGGGTGACAAGACAACATAAAATTGCAGAGAGTGAAATGATCCACCATTATGGACAGCAGCGTAAATAAATTGTGTGTGCCAGAAATAAATGAGACTACCATATGATCATCCAGTTCTGCTCCCTACCCTGAAAAACAGTTTCTGCCAGTCTTTTCTTGTCTGGGCAAGTTTTAAACCTCCTGAGCAAATGGGTTTAAACAGCGCCATGTGTGTTTTCTTGGGTTATTCATAGCCACATTCAGCGAACTGCAAGAACCAAATGCAGACAGACAAAGCACAGAAATATGGTAGCAGGGAAGACAGGAAGAAAGAGCAATGCAAAGGGAGGTAGGAATGTACACAGCAATGCAAAAAGGCAGCTGGGAATAGCTGGGGATCAGGTGTAAGAGGAAGGTTTCAGTTTGATATATGGTGCCAGAGACATTATTAATGATTTGCTGGTTTTTACCTTTAAAAACTTTGGGTGGATTATTTATTATGTCACCACGGTGCTCATATGATCTATGAAAGGGGCAATAATATGTATCTGTTCCTGGCCTCTCAGATTCACCGCTATTTTACAGCCTTTAATTAGGATATAATTCTGCACTCCCAAAATAGAGTATGTGGTACACTTAAAGCAAAAGGCAGAGAAGAAAAACACTCCCCCCCTTTACTTAAAATATCCTATATACATTTCTACCATGAATGAACAGTTCTGCTGATGGTCGCTGCAACATTTTCACAGGTCAAAGGATTTATTTTCCATTGAAAATAATGAATAATCCAGGGAAACCCAATTGGACTAGAAACACTGCTAGAGCCTTGACTTCAGCGTCCTTCCATGAAGTTAGCTGGTAAGGCAATGTTTAGCTGGTTGCTGAGTGGGGATCTCTGAGGTAGACGGGTCTTCTGCATTTGGGGGAAATTTCATGTGATTATACAGGGACTCATCATTTGGGGCTGCGGAAAGGCAAGAGGAGCTACGTACCAGGCTCGGCCAACATCCTTGTTGTCCATGAAAGGGCAGAACTGCAGATGCAGATCTTGGTGTCCCCAGTGCACATTAGTATTTTCCCTTGGGAATCCCTCTTCTCTTCTCTTGCTGGGATCTGTGCTTGGCTGTGGCCAAGAGTTAGTCCCAAGATGGACAACGGCATCTGAGATGCCTAAATTCCTCTTGACCCCCGGACTCCTGTCCCCCGATAGAAAGACTCTGTGCTCACACCAGAGACCACACGCATCTTCTTTAAAGGTTGGACTCAATGATCTTAAAGGTCTTTTCCAACCTAAATGATTCTATGATTCTCTTGAGAAAGCCAAAGGGATTGTACTGGCCATGGCATAACCTGGGAGTGAGTCAGCCCAAAAAAGCCAGACAAGGAGACAGAGGAAAGCTGATGGGTGGCAACAAATGAGGTGAGTGAATTGTCAGAGAAGGGCAACTCAGCACTGGCACACCCAAAGGAGAGCTGCTCTTGATGAAGGTCAATGCAGCGAAGGTGAGTGTGAAGTGCTTCTCCCAAAGCTTTGGGATGGAGTGTGTCTGGATGACTCCAGCCTGACTCGCACTGGGATTTGGGGTGATTTCTGAAGTTGACGGATTGAGAAACACGGATTTTCTGGCTCCCTTGCAAGCTGTGACACAGGAAACAGCCCATGGTTCTCTGCACATATGGAGAAATCCCATAACCACTGCACCAGGATGAACTTGTCCTTTGGGCAGGAGGGGACTCAAAATCTGCAGGTTAAATGAAGCCATGTGACTGAGGAAATGGAAACCTCAGAGGCTGTATTATTATGTTCCTGTTCTCCTCCATGAGCAGAGCACCTATTCCTGGTGTTTTGGAGAAGGACAATAATAAAACAATCAGAATAAATATTCTGAATAGTGGGAAAATGCACTTTTAACCTGCTCTGTAAGCACACCTCCTGGCCTGATTCTTTCCCTCTTCAATGCTTTGCTGTGCGCTTTTTTTTGTCAATAGTTTTAATGAGTAAGTGTGGATGTGGGTGATTCAATACCTAGTGCAGTTTCAAGGAGCGTGTTTCCACCTATTAGCACCCGGGCTTAATTGTAGTTGCTTTGGGTTTGGGTGGGATGAGTGATGGGTGCTGGTGAGGTTAGAAGATGAATTACGTGGGGATTGCCTCATGGTGATGATGGCAAGTTTCTAAAAGAGGTAGGAAATTGTTGTTCTCTCATCTGAGTTTCTAGATTTACTTCTCAGGACCTGGGTTGTGCTGATCATTTCTGCACCTGTGGATGAGACCTACAAATCCTCACCCTAGACTATCCCAGCATGAGGCTATGAAGAAAGAGGAAAAGGTATGGCCCATAGTAGACGTCCTGCACTCATGCAAGGTGATCCCTTAGCAGAAAAGTGGAGCCGCAGACACCAAAATGTGAGGAATAAAGCCCAGAACAGAGCTGACATGAGCTGGAATGAGCAGAGCGATAGGAAGACAGTGACATGTAAAGGGAAAGAGAGAAGCTGTGGCTGCCCCATCCCTGGAGGGGTTCAAGGCCAGGTTGGACGGGGCTTTGAGCAACCTGGTCTCATGGGAGGTGTCCCTGCCCATGGCAGGGGGGTTGGAACTAGGTGATCTTGCAGGTTCCTTTCAACTCTAACTATTCTATGATTCTATGAAAAGCAACACGATATTAGGTATTAATGATGCACACAGCAAACTTAATCTTGGGGAAAAATAGAAAGCAACAACCAGTGCAAAGCAGGAATGGACATGTTTTACCAAATAGTAAAGACAACTGTATGAGGGACCATTTATTACAGGGTCTGACCAGAGGTCCTTCTAGCCCTTACCGTGTCTCTGCAATGTTTAGCCGTTTTTAGGAAGAGCGTATAAGAAGAGAGCAGCGTACAGGACACTCACCAGTGAACTCAGCTGCAGCCAAGCCAGAGCTCACGGTCTTGCTGTGCCTTTGCTGTAACGTTGTGTTTAACCCCTAGCTGCTATAAGGATCTTTCAGCAACAACTCAAGATGTTTAATATTCTTTTCATTAGCCTGCAAGGAGGCACTAGGCATCATGGGTACAACATGACTTTCCCAAAACAACCCCAGAGACTGGCAGAACCCAATTCCTGTATTCCAAGTTGGGCGCTCACCATTTCTCATCCCATCTGCAAGAAAAGCCTGACATCAGCAAAAATCCCCAGCTGCTACCAGTCAGGGAAAAAAAAAAAATTACAAAAGAAAAGAGTATTCGGAAAATCCAGTGGCCCTTGAGCAATGCAAGAGCTCACCACGTACCCTGGTGGAAAGACTTTAACATCAACCTAAGCTGATGTTAAAACAAACAGAAAAATAAGGCCTGGTCCCAGCTTGCTCTAAAACAAACATTTGCCATTTAAACACGTATCGGTTATTTAAACTCCTCAGATAAACATAAACGAGGAGCAGCCTGAATTCATTTCAGTTGCTTTCGTTGGACCATTTACCCAAGTCGAGAGACTCTGAGGCTCATTTTTCAGTTTCAATCCATGATGCCTTGCTGGGGATGATATAATGCTCTCCATAACCTCTCTGTCCTGGAAGAAGCCACGTTCAGTCAATACCCCATCAGGGTGACAGGTCCCAAATCCCATTGCAAGCCGTGATGGATTGTCTCAGGGTGAGATTTCATATATCTCCTGCTTTCAGTGGGGAGCTGACACGAATAATTGGTGTCACTTTTGCTGGGATGGTGCCAGATGCTGACAAAACAGTTCCTAATCAGAAGTGCCGGTGATCTGCACTGGGGTTTGCGTGCTGGACAACAGGAAAGCATCATCGTGGCAACGAGCTTGAGGGGACTCAGCTTGCTGGGACACAGTGGCCTCTCAGACAGTGCAGGAGCTCAGTGTTGTGAGAAGGGTTGGTGGCACAACCAACTTGACAAGAGCTGTGCGCAGGCCTGGAAACATGGCTGAAAGCTCACACTGAGCCCTAGAGAGCTCAGGACCCCAGGAGAAAGGTCCTCAGGCCCTTATTCTTCTGCAAAGCATCCCTTAATACTCTGTTGAAAGACCTACGGGATGCCGCTATGTAACAACATCTAGGATGGTGACAAGTTCTTTGCATGTATGGCTGGGTACTATGTGGCGCTGTGTGGTGCTATATCACAGTTTCAACCCTAAAACCCCCCTTTTTCAACCTACCATGGTTTCAACCCTAAAAATCTGACTATTTCTAAAGTCATTGAGGAGCGACAAGGAACTAAGGACTTTCTCAATGTCATAAAGCGAGTCTGGAGCCAGGGCCTGACCCCAGATCTCCTACATCCTAGGTCTCCTTTTCCTTTCTCCTTCTCCTTCTCTAGACTCCCCACTTCTTTGGTGCAGTCACCTTACCCCTCTAGTTTTCACTGAGAGCCCTTTGGGCCAGCACGACCCCAACCCTAACTCAGCCCCCAGCGCTACCAAAACAGAGCAGGGATATGTAGCTATTCCCTGGGAAGACGGCCCATCTTGACAGCCTCCTGGAATAAATCAGTTTTAACTCCACTGAGCCAGTGGGGTGAACGTTACCACAAGACATCCCAGGTCTCACTGAAAGATTTCGGGCTGTAAGAGAGATTCGCCTAGTAACGCCACCCGGGTTTCTATACTTAAGAAGTTGCACTTGGTGACACATGAATAGAGGGAGGGTATTTTACATGTCCCCAGGGATTTCAAAGACTGCTTAATTGTCCTCCTCCTCTCCCACTTTTCCTTTGCTGTATTGTTAGTGTTATCAACAATTCCCATGCACTATACCACCACGCAGGAAAATAATTCAAACACCTGGCACTGGACTTGTATCCTGTCTGCAGGGGCCGCAGGGCGAACAATTAGGTCTGCATCTACCGTATGGCACCGCACACACGGCGAGCGGGGAAGGAAACCTGGGGCAACCGCACAATTGACGGGGAAGCATCAGCCGCGCTCAGAGGAATAGTTGGCCATTAGCAGATTTGCTGTTCCAACTCTGTACTGGGGTTAGGAGACACGCGTGCATTGGACGCCCTCTGCTGACTATGTGATAAATATGAGTATATCGTATTACTCTTTAATGCTACAATTCAAAGCCAGACCCGATGTCACTGGGTCTTAACGGCTCTGTTCTTACATGGGATGGAAGGGGCTTCTAGGCCATACCCTACCCCAAAACAAAAATAAATTTTGCTTGAATTCTGGCTGCCATAATTGAGTCCCCCTTCTTCTTTAAGCTTCTTTTGAGAGAGTTTTTTTTTCCCTGCTCCATTTTGGCACCTGCCATTCCTCTGCCAGTTTAACAGCATGGCCAGTCGATCCTTGCGTCCTGGCAGTACGGATGGAGCCGTCAGCTCTGAGCTCCTCAGAAGGAGGAAAGTGGAAGTTGTGAGGTCCCGACCACCATTGGCCCAATGCCTCACACAGTTTCTGAAGCTCTGAAGAGTCTAGCTCAGCTTTGGCTCCCAGAATCATTAGTTTTCCCATCCCTGGACGGCACAGCTGAAGTTGAGGAAGCAGAGCTGACCTCTCAGGCTGAATCTTCTTCCAAAAATTCTCTAAATCCCAACAAATATGTTCTTTCCAAGCCCAGATTTGGAAATACCCTCCTTCAAGAATTATCACTTTTTATTCTGAGGCAGAATGTATCTTTTTTCGCCCAGAAGAGCAGTGAGAAGGAATCAGCAGCATGGGTTGATGCCCTGTTGGGGAGTGACCAGCTGGTTGCTCACAGACTTTTGAATTAGAAACCAGTCATGGTGACTTGCCCACCTTTTCTGCCAGCATCTCCTGCACTGTGCTGGCAGCATCAAGAGGTTGCTTGGTCACTGGAAAGGAGGTAGATGCTCTTTAAAAGGTCTATTGTGCTTTGTGCAAAGGCTCAGAATTACCTGAATTAATAAATCTGGTTATACTACAGAGCAGAGGGGGATTTTATCCAGGCTAAAATATGAGTATGCTGACCCCAAGGGATATATGCAGATACAGAAAGCATGCTGCATTTTCTATTGGTACCAAGATTCTTTAATTTGCAGGGACTTTTAAGAAATCATTTTGCTAATTCAATATCTCTTGCTCTCTGCCTATGCCATGATCCTACAGGCCAGGCAGTAATCTGAGCACGTGCCTGTGAGATACAGCCTTGTGGGGTCTCATGGGAAGACACACATCTTGTGAACCAAATTCTGGAGACCTGGAGTCAGAAAGAGCAGCCAGGCAGTGCTCTGACCAATTTTCGAAAGAACACCAACCCTGTTTCAATGCCTTGCTATCTGGTGTCTGAAAAGAAAACCCTTGGGAAAAGCAGACCGATGTCCAAAGTTAACGTGTCACCTCTGTCTTCCTCTCAGCTATTTTAGCCTTGTAGAAAAACTTTATCCTCGCCTCAGTCCATCAACTAAAGCAGCCAAAGGAATTAGGGAAGACCTGGGTCCAAATTCCTCATCCTAGGGGTGATTTAGACCAACATCTCTGAATTGCTCTAAGGTATAGTGCTCCTTAGAGTGAGCCAGGCTGTGATCAAAGGTAGTTTACTTCACACACACTGCCTGCACGCTTTTTAGACCACTCAGAGTGACTATCACATGGAGACCACCTGCGTAGGAGCTTCACCTGGAGTACTGTGTTCAGCTCTGGAGTCCGCAGCTCAAGGAGGATATGGACCTGTTGGAACGGGTCCAGAGGAGGGCCACGAAGATGCTCAGAGGGCTGGAGCCCCTCTGCTGTGAGGACAGGCTGAGAGAGTTGGGGTTGTTCAGCCTGGAGAAGAGAAGGCTCCAAGGAGACATTATAGCAGCCTTCCAGTACCTAAAGGGGTCTTACAGGAAGGATGAGGAGGGACCCTTTATCAGGGAGTGTAATTATAGGACAGGGGGTAACGGCCTCAAACCGAAAGAGGGTAGATTTAGATTGGATATCAGGAAGAAATTCTTTACTGTAAGTGTGGTGAGGCACTAGAACAGGTTGCCCAGGGAAGTTGTGGCTGCCCCATCCCTGGAAGTGTTCAAGGCCAGGCTGGATGAGGCTTTGAACAACCTAGTCTAGTGGGAGGTGTCCCTGCCCACGGCAGGGGGTTGGAACTAGATGCTCTTTAAGGTCCCTTCCAACCCAAACTATTCTATGATTCTATGATTCATTAGTGTGTTGCTCCAATGAACAGTCTAGATGTCTAACTAGCAGGCAGTTCAGGACTCTGAACAAAGGTGCTCAGGACCTCCTCTCACCCCAGCTGCAATATCTTGTCCTCAAACGGACCAAGTGAGATGCGTCCACCCTGGATCCACTTCCCCAGGGTGTCCCCTGGATTGCCTTCTCAGGCAGCTCACATGGGTTACTTACAGCTCCCAGACTCATTGCGATTTTGATGCTCAGGGAAGCCAGGAGGTATTTGGGTCACTTGTTTTCCAAGCAAGGAGAGGCAGACGCAGTTTTCTAGCAAGAAATCTGAATTAACCATCCCCTCTCTGCAGCCTCTGAAGCCCCATCCCAGCCTCAGGGGAAGCCGGATGCCTAACTTCAGCTCACAGGGATGGAGGCACTTAAAAGCTGGGTCTCGCGATGCTTGGTGTTACAACGACTGACCCACTCTTGTGCTGCTCTCTCCCACGTCCCACCCGCACCTGAACATGGCAGCGCTCCAGGCTCCCAAGCCCTGATGAAAGTGTCGAGATTCAGTTTGAGCCCTGGGAAATATTTCATCTTGACAAAACAACAGCCATATTTCCTGTATCTTTACACAAAAGAAATAACGGGCATATGTGTATCAAGTGTATTTATCTGTACAGGATTTTGCCTTACAAGGAACAATAGAAACTTGAATCCGTGCAGTCACCCAACCACAGCAGAGTGTTTAGATGATTTTTTTTTTTGGGGGGGTTGTTTTGGAAAATATTGTGCATACGGGAGTTCCTTAACACAGCAAGACAGCAGGCAGCTTCCTGTTATGAAAACAGTCAACAACCTGACATTCAGCAATGTGACATTCCCCGCACCCATCGTGATAAACAGGGCCGATAACGATCTGCCACAATAGGTACAATAGCACCCCCCCATAAAGGAATAGGACGTGGAAAGAGCCTCAATACACAAATATCCCAAGCCATCTCTTCCAGCGCCTTTTATACAGTAGATAATCTCATCCTGCTTTCCATATTTTCCCAACATTGATTCACTTCCCCTCAGGCAGGGGTCAAAGTAGGAGCTGGGTGTTTGATACCACTTTCTCGCAGGTCTTTGTAGTTCAGAGGCAACGCTCGGTTGAGATCTGAAAACTGTTTACTGGGTTTCCCTTCCTCTTGCCATTTATGATCCCTGCATTTCAATGCCACAGCTGCTGAACTCATCTAGCTTGTCCCCAAATTCACCTCCTTCATCTGAATTAAATTCCAGAAGCAAAACAGAAAATAGTGGGAACCTCTTCCCCCTTCCTTGACCTTGGTAATGGATGCTGGAGCTGCCTCTTTTCCTCCCTGGTTCCATACAGCACCCACCACAGTGGGGCTCTGAGCTCCTCTGCTCGGGCTGCAGGAGAAAAACCAGATAATAATAATTACTCAGATACTATTAATTACTCCCCACCACCACCCCCCTCCCACCAAATAAGTGCGGGGTGCAGACTTGTCTCTCATCTGAAAAGTGACTGCAAAATAAAAGAGGGGGGATCTCCTTCATTACTACTTGGCTCCTCTGTTTTATAAGGGCTTCAGACATTTTCCAGCCCCTCCACAAACACCAGTGAGCGTCAGTGGAGCGTCTCCCGGCTTTCCCCCGTGGGCTGCGCTTCCTTTTCTGCATCCTATAGGAAAGCAATAAAGACTCAACTTCTGTATCCTAACAGCCTTTTGGGTACTTCCCAGGCAGCGGATACAGAAGGGAGACAGTCTAATCTTCATCTTTTAGCTCTCAAAGAAATGACAAGCTCTCCCTGGCTGGCAGAAGTCTTCGTGGAGAGGAGGATATGGTCTGTAGCATGGAAAATTTTTAAGCACTCCTTGGAGTCACAGCTCAGTCCCTTTAGCCTTTGCCTCCACTGCTCACTCACAAAGAAGCTTCCTTTGAAGCTTCCTTTGAAACCAGCATCCCCGTCGCAGCAGCACAGCTCCAACCCTGCGCTAGGAGGAGACGTGAAGGAGGGTGAACATTGTCCTATGTAAACTGGGCACAGGAAGATTGCCTCCCACATGCAATACCTGACCAGAGGTAGAATTTATTAGACCGGAGGTAGTATTTATTATTTAACATAACATTTATTGGTTTTGAAGGTATTTGATTTCTTTCTGCCATGCTTTGGTAGAGCAACGTAACCCAGGGGTACAAAAAGCCAGCAGCCTGGAGCAAGGCCAGCAGCAATGTCAAGGCAAGAGCTTGTCCCAGTGCCCCCGGACAGCTGAGGAGTGCCTGGGTGATGGGGATGCACAGCCTGCAACTCCCACAAGCTCTGGTGCCTGTGCCCAGTCTCCCAAGGGAAGCAAGGACCATTGTTTTCTTTGAAAGCACAGCTGGAGGAGGTACTTGTTCAGCAGGCAACTTGTGTGCCATGAGGATATTGAAGCACCTTTGGCACTTCACCTCAAGGCCACAGTCTGGGGAGCTGTGGTTTGGTATCAGGGCACCTTTCCCTGACACTCATACCATGCTGCTTTGCATGGACTGACAACAAAACCCTGTTGGAGGAGGGCTTCATCCAGGGCAGCCAATGGAGTCAACCTGACTGAAAAACTATTCACTGGAGTATCTTTCCTCTTGGAGCATAATTCTTCCTAGCCACAACTCTCCTAGGTTACACGTCTCCTACTCTGACATATCTGACTACTACCTCAGTTTCTAGCTCAGTAGGTAAGTACTGGTATTTCCCCTTGCACACATGGCCCTAATTCCTGTCTGCGTCATCCCATCCATGAAACAAGGAGAGCTGGTGGTGAAACACAGGTGCAACATCACATCTGCTGGCTCCATCAACGCGCTGTGTCACCACTGATGGTCCTGGGCAACCAGTTCAGAGATGAAGAAAAACCTAAAGACCTGAAGAATGGAGGCCCTTTTTGGCAGTGTTGCTTGGCAAGGAGACAAGGCAGTTAAGGAGTCAGACACCAAGGACCCTGACCCTCTGTGCCGCAAAGAGAAGTGGGATTCATTGGCTGCCCAAGTCCAGGCTGCCCACAAATGGAAATACTAATCCAAGGTATCAGGTCAGAAGAAACACAGATTTCAACCTATTCTCCAGCCTGGCCATCCAAGATGGAAGTTAGAGATTGGCTTTATTTCTTATATTTCAATTACTTTGTAAAACAGCACAGCTGCCTTACGGTAGGAGTAATATGGCTTGTCAATGCAGAAAATAAGATGTATATTCAACCATGTTCAGTTCCTATATTGCGAAGTATTAAGGGACATCTGGAGTTATCCTTGCCGTCGAATAAAAAAACAAGCAAGAACACACAGAAAACCATCCTAAAAGCCAAAGAGAGAAAGAGAAAATCAATCCCATCCGGACAGAGAAGCCCCTGTTGTGTTAAGGTCCTACAGCAAGGACTTTCAGGGCTTTGTGTGTTACACCTTCCAACTAGGCGAGACTGCTGCCTGCGAGGGCAGGAGCCGTGCCGTACCTCAGCTCAGTGACACGGTGTCTGACACCGCTTGGAAATCACAGGGACCAACAGCTTGACCCTGGGGCAACACCTTAAAACACCCTTAGCAAACACCTTGCGAGGGAAGAAATGTGAAGAGCATCAAGGGCAGTGAAAACTGCTACGGTAATCTGGGAACCAGAGCGTGTTCTCCCTGTGTAGAAATGCCATATCCACATTAACATACTCATTAAAAATGAGGCCATGCTCATTAAAAATGCGCTGCATCTCTACTACCCAGTGCCAGAACTTGCTGCCTGGCCATGTCCCTACAGTTGTTGGCCTCTAACCCTTCAGACAAGGGTCCCACACTAGATGCCCAGCTGATCACTGGCCCATGCTAATGCCTGAGCCATTCCTGGGGTCAATGTCGCTGGCCTGGGCCAAAATCACGTCAAGAAACTCTCAAACAATTTAGCAGTGCAGATGAAGTAATTCCTGTCTGGGGTAATTTACGGCTATGATGCAGCCCTTGAGTCCTCGGTGACCTTGTCTGGTCACAGTTTCTGATTTATGCCACCCTTAATTGCTATAATTTACTATTTCCGCTGCGGTAGCAACAAGGAGCCTCAGGCTGAAGAAATTCTTGAGCTGGTTACTGCTCAAAAGAAGAGCAGGCCATGTCCTCTCTTAAAAAGGGCTCTCAATCAAAACATAACCTGCGAGAAGGAGAACCAGCACCTGCAGGGGCAGGGGAGGGTGGCAGCAATGACAAGCTGCAGTCAGGGCTGTGACCTCCAGATGGTGTGGAAGCAAGGGGGTCGACAAGGGCTTTTAAAACCAAGAAGGAGACTTTTAAGGACAGATCAGAACTAAAACAGGAAAAGGCTTTCTGCGCATGCACAACAAGGTCTGTGAACTCACAGGGTACAGTATATTAATTACAGAGAGGGCCCAGAGCTGCCTCTTAGGCACCCACCCCAGTGCAGAAGGTGCAAAACCTTCCCAGGCTACTCAGGGATCAGGTCACATCCCTTTCGCACAGGTGCAAAATGACCTGACTAAACCAAACACGTGGGTTCACAAGTGGCTCATGCGTTACACTTGAGTTGTTTGCAAGCCCTTCAGCTTTTATGTACCCTGTACCCGGAAGATGTTATGCCGAGCAGCTGTGTTTGATAAGCAAACTCCTCAGTGCCTCCTGGGTACCTCATCACCGGCTCAAACGGCCTCGGGATCAAACCCCAGAATTCCTCTTTACACAGCCTGCAGCAGCCCAAAGGGGTTTTCTCTTTCCTTCTTCCATGCAGCTACAGCACATCAGAAATGGAAAAAGTGCCATTGGCTTCTGCATGCACCAGAGTGGTCAATGCCTCATTAATAGGAGGCCTTCTAACACTTTGCTGGTTTAAGAGGAATTGCATTAATATTTTTCATTTGTTCCCTGTAGCTGAGCTCCATCGAGAGCCTCACTTACCTCCCTTGCTCCTCGTTCCTTGAGAGGCACTTTTTGTTAACATGGCGCAGGCAGGATTTGCCCTTGTGCCCCGTCCAAGAAAAAGAGAGAAAAATAACCCCAAACAATTGCAAAGCTTTCATTTGAGAAATTAATCCTCAAGGGGGTAAGGTTAAAAATAAAGTTCTTTGGACAGGGCCTTTATAAGCTGCAGCTATATTCTCTGGAATATAATTCATAAGCACAATATGTTTTTTGTTGTGAATGAGTGTGAAGTACCAGAAAAGGAAAGAGGAAACCCCTAATGTAGTCCTGAATAGACCTGTGAAAAAGGATAATAAAACTTGTCCTGGATTTCCTTTAGCAGCAGGTGCTTCCTTTGGAGTTTCTATTCATTCAGACTTCGGACAGACACAGCCTGCCAAAAATTTTTTTCTTTTTTTTTTTTTTCTGTAAACCCAGAGTTCAGTTGATCTGAGTGAAGGTGAATTTGTCTCCTTGACCATTGTCAAGCTCATGGTCCCTCTAGGTCAACAGCAAATCTCCAAGCTTTTGTGGTGGATCCCATTCCAGGCCTGACAGGTAGAAAGGTGCTACAACACTGCTCAGGTCAGTAAGTTTCCTCAATCATCCAAGACTTGAAGACCCAAAATTTTCATTCTTCCTGGTGAACCGCTGCTGAGACACCCATCCACAAATTTCTAGAAGACACTAGCTGTGACTGGGGGGATGAAGTTACTCAACCTCACAAGGCAGGACGGATTTCTGTGGAAAGAGTGGGCAATATTAAGCACTGATTGATGTCTGGAAAATCATTAGCCAGAAGATTAAGTTGCTGTGTGTTCCTTACTCACAATATGCAAAGGCCTACGCTGTCCAGAGGGTCGGAGACCCTTCGGTTCTCAACAGCTCTCCAGATGACACCAGGAGAGGCCAACTGCTCCCCACCAGACACAACCTGCCTTCCTGCTCAAGCCCTTTCCCCATCCAAAAACAGCACTGCCAACCTCCACCAGTCCACCCCATCCCCATTCCCACATTTTATTCCAAGACACCACCCACTGCAACATGTTTTATGCAACATATATGCTAATATATACTTAAAGGTTGGGTGTCAGGAGGATGGGGCCAGGCTCTTCTCAGTGGTGCCCAGTGGCAGGACAAGGGGTAACAGGCACAAACATGAACAAAGGAAGTTCCATCTCAACATGAGGAGGAACTTCTTTCCTTTGAGGGTGGCAGAGCCCTGGCACAGGCTGCCCAGAGAGGTGGTGGAGTCTCCGTCTCTGGAGACATTCAAACCCCCCCTGGATGCGTTCCGGTGCCACCTGCTCTAGGTGACCCTGCTCTGGCAGGGGGTTGGGCTGGGTGATCTCCAGAGGTCCCTTCCAGCCCCTGCCAGTCTGGGATTCTGTGATTCCTTCTGGCCGACCATCAAGAGCTCTCACCTCCTGTGCTAGCTCCTGTAACCCCTCATTATTTCAACCTCAGCCATGCACCACACACATCTCCCATCATTTTTGCTCAGACCGCATTGGTCCTTCTAAGACGACTTCTCTGTCATCCACTGTTTCAAGTTCAAATTTATCATCCTTGTCTTCAGAGCCCTGCATGACGCTGCCCCTTTCCTGCTCATTCTTCCTTCTTCCTTCCTTACATACAAGTGGTAAATGCCCTCTCTGCTCACAGAGCTGCTGACAACATCGTTTTTGAGGGGAAAGAGGCTACAAGTCTAGGAAAAAACCACCAGCCTCTGCAGGCCTCTCAAGTACAATTTGGATAGTGGCGTTGGCTTGAGTAAAAGCTAAGCAAAAAATATGTTTATTTGTCCCATTGTTCGCAGGAATTATTAAACACACAGCATGGAACGAAGCTAATCCCTGGGCAAATGCAGTCACTGACAGGTGTTCAGTGCCATTGTTACCAGAGCTGGTATAAATCTGTGCCAGATTCAGAGTGTTAAATATAGGCAATTGGATGAGCTGTTAATGTTTGCTTCAGAAGGACTGAGATGAAGCAAGCAGTAGGAATATCTGGCAGGTCGAAGTAACTACTGAAAAAATAGATACTTGTTCAAGCTACCCAATAAACAGCAGTTTAGGTGGGTTTTGCGTTCTTCCTTCCACCCATTAAGGTGGATAATAAGCTTTGTGGTGTATTCGATACCTCATGTATGTGTCAGCAGTTACAGTAATTTCATGCAAGGTGCATGCAGATTTTAAGCTCCTTGGAGCAGACTGCCTTTGTGCTGCCTTTATACATAGTCCTTGACATAACACTCTGCACAGGGGCAACAGGGTGGTGAGACACTGGCCCAGGTTGCCCAGAGAGGTGCTGGAGGCCCCATCCCTGGAGACATTCAAGGCCAGGCTTGATGAGGCTCTGAGCAACCTGATCTAGTTAAAGATGTCCCTGCTCACTGCAGGGGGGTTGGACTAGGTGACCTTTAAAGGTCCCTTCCAATCCAACACATTTTATTCTATGATTCTATAACAGGGAAATTATGGTAGAATTAATAGTACAAAGCAAGGTGCGTCATGGAAAGTAGGTATGGAATTAATCTCTGCTCCACCTTAAGCCAGACTTGCGGTCCAGACCCTAAATGAGTTCACGGATGCTTTTCCTCCCAGAGGTGTTGTGTCATGACAACCCCATGCACCGCTACAGGCTTGGGGGAGTGTGGCTGGAGAGCTGCCTGGCAGAAAAGGACCTGGGGGTTCTCATTGACAAGCGGCTGAATATGAGCCCGCAGTGTGCCCAGGTGGCCAAGAAAGCCAATGGCATCCTGGCTTGTATTAGAAATAGTGTGACCAGCAGAAGCAGGGAGGTGATTGTCCCCCTGTACTCAGCACTGGTGAGGCCACACCTTGAGTGTTGTGTCCAGTTTTGGGCACCCCAATACAAGAGAGAGATCGAGGGGCTGGAGCCAGTGCAGAGGAGGGCAACGGAGCTGGTGAAGGGCCTGGAGAATAAATCTCATGAAGAGCGATTGAGGGAGCTGGGACTGTTTAGTTTGAGGAAGAGGAGGCTGAGGGGAGACCTCATCACTCTCTACAACTACTTGAAAGGACATTGCAGAGAGGTTGGTGCTGGTCTCTTCTCACAGGGAATTAGAGATAGAACAAGAGGGAATGGCTTCAATCTGCAACAGGGTAGGTTTAGACTGGACATTAGGAAAAAATTCTTCCCAGAATGAGTGGTCAGACACTGGAATAGGCTGTCCAGGGAGGTGGTGGAGTCACCATCCCTGAATGTGTTTAACAGTCGTCTAGATGTGGTGTTGGGGGATATGGTGGAGGGGAGAACTTTGTAGAATGGGGTTGATGGTTGGACTTGATGATCCCAAGGGTCTTTTCCAACCTGAGTGATTCTATGATTCTATGATTCTATGACCCAGTCCAACCTCCTCACCCCAGCACAACACTCACCTCCCTGGACCACATCCCTCCCGCCAAACATCCTTTCCCATCCCTGTACCAGCCACCAACTATCCCAGAGCAGGACCTCAAACCTACCTGCCGCCTTCCCCTGTTCCTCCTCTCCCTGTCCCCCCATCGCTGCCCAAACAGTGGCGGCTCTCTGATTACACCTGCTCTGAGCAAACACCACACATCAGCCACTCCATGAGACTATGCCACATGCAGTTTTTATCACTGCAAGGGTCATCAACCCTCTCTAAATAGCAGAAGAGCCATCCTACAGCTGTACTCAAGCACCTCACGCAGCACAGTTGGTGACAGGTAATGTTGTGGGACAACCCAGTCCTGCTGGACCTCCAAAACCAGCACCCTTCATTTAACATGGGCTACTAAAGGCCATTCCTACACAAAAAAAAAAAAAAAAGTCTTTTTAGGTCATCTATTCCCAGGGTTCAGCAAATGTTTGTTTCCTACAGCCCAACCTTGTTATAGATATGATTCACACGATGATATTTCAATCACTTCCTCTGGGAGACTCGTTCCAACAATGCGGATTTCTTGGCTGTAGAAGAATTCCCAGGGACTGAGCTGAAGTTTTCCTTCACCCTTGCAATGCATCCCCTCAAACAGCTTCAAACCGGGAACTTCCCTGCCTTCCCATTGCGCCGTTGAGGGGCCACATCGTTCCTCAAGGGCAGCTGCCAAGGAAAATCTGTGCTGCAAATCTTAAAAAATCAGACCTAGAGTGATCCTATTACACTTCAAAGAAGCCCACTGGAGAAAAAATGTAACATGTTTTGTCCTTTTCATTATTTCCCAGCTCAGGGGTATTTTTTTTTGTTACTGATATAACCAGAGTGAGACCAGGAACATGCCGGTGACACATGTCAGGATTGTCCCATTGCCTGACTACTCTGTATATGCACCCCAGATGCTTTGCTAAGCCTGTACAGGAAGACTTCTGCTTATCAGTCTTCTGCCATTTGATAGTATGCAACTTTGCCATGCTGAACTTCAAGACAGTGGTGCTGTCTGAAGCTGAAATACGCTGTTGTGTAGCGTGAACTCAGAAATGATGCCCTGCTAAATTTCCCTCTTTTTTTTCTGCCCAAGTGCTACACAGACCTTACGCGGAGGTCTCAAATCTCTCCCTTGTCCACTCTTCTGGGACATCACCAGCAATTTCAGCAAAATGTCAGTCTCTTGGTGGCTGCCAGACAGGTCTTTCCCCACGTCATCAGAGCAGTGATGAACAGGCAGTCACGGATCTGCTCCTGGAAAGAAGCGACAGAGCTGCTGCAGGCTACTTGGTGACCCAAGTTGGATGTCTTTGCAAAGAGGACCTGTCAGCAAGGACCACAATGCACCTGCCAACATTTTACCCAAGGAAACGAGAAATCTTTATAGTGCGTGCGAGCAGCTGTGTGAGAAAAGGAGGAAAAGAGGTATTTTCCTTGCCTAACAGACACGTTTATGTTATGCAGCTGATAACTGAAGCAGAAGAGTTCATTGCCATTGGCCAGGGTTTCTTGCAGTTCATTTACCCAATGGTTTGGCCCACAGTTTTCCTCCCTCTCGCAGCTCGGTCTCTCGCAGTTTGTATTTTGGAGAATTTTCTCTCCCAGGAAATACAGGAGAAGAAACTGCTTCTCCCGTCAAGAAATTGTGGAAGGGATCCAGCAGACAAACAGAAAGTAAAAATGCAGCCAGATCTGTGGCGTTGCAAATACTGAATTGCAAAAAACAGGCTTTGTATTAGTATTATTGGTTATAACCCCTCACTTGACCACAGCTGAAAATAGCCTTCCTCCCCTGAGAAGGAACGCTCATTCCTTTTTCTTATTTTTATTATTATTATGGAGCTTAAGACGCGATTGTGAAAGCCTTGTGGTATTAGAAAAATTGTAAAAGATGAGCGGTTTTCCATTGTACTGAGTGAGTGATGCGGAAATATCATGAGACAACCCCTGATGTCGCAAATTTACAATTTAAGTAAAGCAAGTAGTTGAAGACTGAGAAAAAACAAGTAGGAAACTGAGGCACGGGGAGTGAAGGTGCATTGGCACAGTGTTATTTCAGTGCTTTTGAGTAGGAAACTGAGGTGCTCCTGAGGATTTGGGCTGTTCGAGGTCACATAAAGTTTATGGTGGACTCAGGAGACCAAAAGCTGAGCCAGTTTTTCTCAGTGCTAAAATCCAGCAGTACATCCATGTCGCTGAGATATGGAGAACAAAACTGCGTGTTTTAGGAGCGTTACTGCTAATTTCTGTCCATCTTGACCAAAGTGTGAGACTCAGTCTTCTATGAACCATGTGTACTCTTCCTGCATCCCACCATGTCCTGCAGAGCCTGGGGCCATTGCCAGGCACTGGAGGGAATCCCAAGGGTAAGGGGAGCTTCTGTTGAACATCTATAATGCAAGATATCCCCACATTTGGGGCAGGAACCCACAGGCAGGACCCATAAGTGCCATTTCAGCATGTGTAAATGGCAGGAATGACAAGTAGGGTGGACGTGCCAGAGTGGAATAAATCCCCAGGTACGCGGGTTGTTCACTCAGCACCCACTTAATGGTCTGTAGGAACTATTTTAAGCAAGGCATGAGGTGCAAAGTATCTCAGAGCTTCCCAAGCCTGCATTCTTGCATGAACCCAGCCTGAACTGACCCTATCCAGAAGAAAGTGTTTAAGCCATCTGCCTTCACAGGGCTCAGACACACCAAAAGAATTCTTACTTTACATGCCCCATCCTGCACCATGCTACAACCCAGTCACCCACAACACACAGCTATCCAACTCAGTATTTAGCCTCCGCTGAGAGAACATCGCTCCTAGAAACACCCTATAACACAACCGTATCCCAGGCTGCATCCCCAGCAGCGTGGGCAGTAGGACCAGGGCGGGGATTCTGCCCCTCTGCTCCGCTCGGGGGAGACCCCCCTGCAGTGCTGCCTCCAGCGCTGGGGCCTCAGCACAGGAGAGACACGGAGCTGTTGGAGCGGGGCCAGAGGAGGCCCCGGAGATGCTGGGAGGGCTGGAGCCCCTCTGCTGGGAGGACAGGCTGAGAGAGCTGGGGGGGGTCAGCCGGGAGAAGAGAAGGCTCCGGGGAGACCTTCCAGCCCCTGCCAGGCCCTCCAGGGGCTCCAGGAAAGCTGGGGAGGGACTCTGGATCAGGGAGGGGAGCCATGGGACGAGGGGGGACGGTTTTACACTGGAAGAGGGGAGATTGAGATGAGATCTGGGGAAGAACTTCTTTGCTGTGAGGGTG
>VYZM01011196.1:295142-352484 GCA_013398915.1 Dromas ardeola | reverse complement strand
CACATTGTTGCCAAGATAAAAGAATAAAAGGTGAAACTCTATTCCTTCCTTTATCCATCTCCGCAGTATTCTCCAAATCCCCAGACAGGCGGCTGTTGAGATGAAATTGCCAAACCACAGAGACGTGTACGAGATGCAGGGCCTGATCATGCTCCTGCTGACCCCACACATTGCCAATCTAATTTTCCATGGAAGGGCTAGGGAGCTGAGACCCCCCTCTGGGGCTCAGATGGTCCCTCCCCTGAGAAGACACAAGGACACCACCATTGGATGGACCCCTCTTTGCCCTCAGATCAAGGGTTGGCCCATGCAGCAGCACAAGCTCACACACAGGGCCATTATTCTCAGGAAATAACAACATCCAGGGAAAGATGGCGTACGTGCCCACAGTTTTTCGGAGCTAAATTGAAACCCTCTTTGAAAGACCTGTTTTTTCAGCTAAGTGCCTGCTGTTGATGCCAGCTGCACCAAGGTATTTTGGTGCAAGTCCTGGTTATGATTTTTTATGCCTTTTAATTGGCCCCTGGAGATCCCCATTGCTGCCTGATAACTTCCCAGCCAAGAACTGAGAAGTTTCCAGGGTATTTTACTTTACAGGGCTATGAGGGCATCTGTTTGAGGTGTCATGGGATTGTTGAGAGACCATGGAATGGTCCTTTTGGTTTGAGCATCACCAAGCTGCCACAACACTTAGAGAGAACAACAGAGGATTACGTTAGTTTTGAAATGACAGTTTTCCTTCCTTGTCACTTTTTATAAAGCCCTTTGCATATTCTAGGATGGAGGAAAAGAGTGTAATGTTTCCCAAGCTCTGCGGAACCTCCAGGGGCACCCCTCTCTGTCCCTCGGGATGCCCTTGGCTCCACATGGAAGCCAACTCTTGCACTGGCACTGGCTGTATCCATGGGTGTTGCCCTTTATCCCTCGCCTCACTTCTCTTTCCCTTCAGCTCAAGGCATTTTGATTCCTTCAGGATCATATTTTCATTTCTTAACGGGTTTTGAATTTTATTAGCACAATGTCAGAGATTCTTATCTGGGACAAGTCAAAACCTCATCCAGGCTTCTTCTCCTCTCTGCCATAAAACTTGTGCGTGCTGGTGGAGTTTTCCTTACCCAGAGACATCAGTGCCACAAGGAATGTGTTCACATCCTTCAGTGCAAGCAGCTTTGATCCAGCAGCCATCCACTGATGTGATTTGGTTTTGCCCAAATCCCTCTTTCCCACAGCAGAAACGGTTGCAGTGGAAGTGCCAATCCTGTCTCACTGCCCTGCTGAATTGCAAAATGTGTCTGGATTTTTCTTTAATCTCCTTATATTGCCACTTTTTTCCTGCCCTTGATTTTAATTTGATCACTGTTTCAGCTGGAAGCAGACAGGAGTAGATGGGGAGAGAGGAGACAGCATGTCTGGTGGCCATATCACTCATCATCCAAGTCTTCCCTGCATCACTGAATAGCTAAGTGAGAGATGGAGGGAGAAACAAGTATATCCCAGCTCATTCCCCTTTTGTGGTTCTGGGGTATGCAGACAATGTCACAACAGGGAATTAAACCTGCATCTCCCATCCATGCATCCTAGATAGTTTGTTCAACCAATCTGCTGGGCACTTATTATTGGAAACTTGATTTTTCAATTCAGGTCTCCAACTACGGACACCTCATGCCATATGAGATGCCCAGACCTGTCCCATCTGACCTCCAGGTGCTACCCAGAAGACAAAGATCTCCCATGTCATACCTGCCAGGGGATGCAGATGTCTCACATGCTGCAGGACATCTCAAATGGCATTAAGTGCCTTTGTGTGGGCAGCTATGTCTATGGCATAGACGTCTACATCCAAGGTAGGTGTTTAGCCTCCCATTAACGTTATTAGAAGCCCAGCCAACACCGTGAACAGTCAATGAATTGAGTCATCGGACCAAGTGTAGGTTTCAGACTTAGGTTGAGATGAGTCACTGGCTGGGATCATTTGCTAGGGCTTTATAGGCAATAGTAGGAGCCTAAAGACCTGATCAGATATAAAAGTGTGTGCCGTAGGCAACTAAAGGGAGGTGAGATGAGCTATACTCAGCAGCACCACAACTGTTGCTGGGCTGTAACCCTTTCCTGTCTCCCCCAGTGAGCAGAGGACACATTCTTGCAGCACATAGGGATCCATGGCACAACATGGGCAGGGGCCACATGAATTCATGAGAGCCAAAAGTGCTCAGACCCTGAGGGCTGTAACACTCCAGGGCACAGACACGGCGTCCACCTTGGGAAATGCCCCTTTCCCAGGGCAGGACCCAGCGAAATCCTGCCCCTGTTCTGGAGCTGGGCTTTGCTGAAGTGAGACTCATCCTCACAATGTACGTGTTTCACCATGACAGCTTATGGAGAAGTAAAGAGCTTTGCATGAAACTCAAGAGCTGGACCTACAGAAGAGCGTGGATAACATGTTTATAACGGTCCTCTCTGGCCATCAAAACAATGGATTTATTGTTATTACAAGGTTCAGGAGGAACAAATAAGCTAGCCTTCAAAAAGGCATCTGGTAGCCCTGACCATGCTCACCTACTTGGCCACTGGTAGAGACTGGATGGACGCATCACCTGAAGCTGTTCAGACATTCTTATATTCTTGCATTATATTCTGCCTTATAAGCCTTTTCCCTGTTATTTATTCACCTACACAATCCTTGCTTGAACGTAGATTTCTCACCAATTAATACCAGGGATTAGCCCAGGTTCTTTGATCAATGTTGGGCTATAGTTAAGGTTTTGGTGCTTGGCTTCCTACATTCATGTGCTCCAGTTTGCTGGCAGAATACATTTTTTGCCTCATATCTCTCAGATTTACCCATCTCTCCCATGGCTGCAGGCAAGTGGGTTTGATAACTAGCTGTGAGGGTAGTAGGCGCTCCTGGAGGGTATGAGAAGGCCACAAACCTTGAAGATTTACATCAATGTTAGAAGAGCACAATCTTGGACAAGGGCCAGAGACCCTTGGGTTGACAACAGAGGTGGGAAAAGAGAATTAAAAATATAAAGGGGGAGAAATTAATGAAGAAAAGACCTGCCTATTACCCAGAGCAAGAAGAGAGAAAGGCCAAGGTGTATTTTGGTCGTGACACCATGAGAAGGCAGATATAGAAAAGTCCATTTCACTCTAAGTGGCCCACTCTGTCATCCTCTGCTTGCAGTAACATGCAAACACCTTGTTTGCAGACCAGGCCATTGGTTCCCAGCCTGTGAGGTCCCCACCTTCAGAGATGAGGATGGAAAGCCATAAATTTCAGCACAAGAAGGTCTGAGGGTATAAGGGTGAGGCAGCAGCAGTGGTCCTTCGATGAACAAGGTGCCCCAAGTAGGAGGAACAAATCGCCCATCTTGCTCCATGGATAGCAGAAAACCATTAAGTGACCCCCTTAACCTAGATACTAAACTTTTAGCTAAGGAACCAATTTTTACCCCCAAAACCAATCCCTTTCCTGATGGATATATCAGCTAGACTGTGCAAAGAATTCTGTAATGCCCCCATCACCTCTCTGTCTCGTGCTGCACTGTGCATCCAAATAATCCAGATCCTCTAATATTTAGGCACTTAACCCAATCCTGATTTCACTCAGACTTAGATCGGCCACCGAAAAGCATTTGGACCTGCCTGGCTGGGAGGACAGATAGTTGCAGTTTGGCATAAGGTTTGCAGTATGATAAGCATAAAGCAAATTCAGTGTGGTTTAGAGCTGGATGATGCCACACCGTGCCCTGAGATCTCCAGGCTTGGATAAAGCTGAATATTTATAAATCCGTCTATTATACAAAAACTTGGTTTTGAGACATCCTGTGCAGCGATTAAAAGAAAAGAAAAGAAAAAAAAAAGCCCAAAAGAGTGAGTTTCTGCCATCTACAGGTCATATTTTTCAACTACAATCAAGACTAAAAAAGGTAAACCGTAATTTGACCTCTCTTAAACATATGTATGTAAATATACATATATACATACACTTTTTCCAAAAAAAAAAGCTTTTACAGGCAAAAAATTGAGCAACCCCCTTTTATCTATAGATTTCCTGTAAGAAATTGCATTTAATTCCTATTTTATTCTTGATGCAATATCTCAGCACTGTTTGTGTTAAAGGCATTGTTAAAGGCACATGAGAAACCAAAGTTTATTTTTCTTTTCCTGACAGGGAAGAAGAAGTTTTTAGACAAAAGGACAAAACAGGGTGGGGAAAGCAAGACACTTTTTCCTTTTTTTTTTCTAAAAAACAAACCCTCAATTTGCTTAATATAGCCGGTAGCATTATATTTTTTATGCTTAACACCCACAGCTAAGCTCAGCCTTTAAAAGAGTTCAAGTTCTGTTTAAATAGCAAAGCAGCAGCTTGATGTTTCAAGTGTGCCACGCTCTTCATTGTTTGTGCACCATCGTGCAGTTTTTAAAATCTTAATAAAGTAGTAACAAAGTAATATTTTTATTTCTTTATGGTTTTGTTGCACTGTGCTACACAGACTGTCAAATTAGATGATAAGAAGACTTTCTTCTGACCTTAAAATCCATTAAAATTTGAGCAGATCCCTTCTGAAGGTCAGAATCTGGCAGTGATTTTTGAAATTCTTTGAAAATCCCCATTTTAGGGGTAGTGGGGTTCCCCTATGAAATTCTATTCCATGTTCATACCCACTGCATTCAGGAATACAAAAGAGATCCCTTGAATTTCAGAAGGAAAATCAATATGCCCAGTTTATGACACGGACACAGTTTCCCTAGTTCCATCTCACGTATCAACCTGTGCCAGTTTCTGTCTCACAGGGTAGTCTTTAATATTTTATCCACTGTAATTTTAAAACTCCCAAGTGATGGGATTTCAACTCTTTCCTTTAAGAAACCATTCCCCACCTAACAGTTACACTCATTAGGAAGATTTCCTTTTTCTCATTCTGCCATTCAAAGGAACATTTTCTTAAGGGATGAAATAGCTCTTAAAAAATAAATAGCAATTTCCACTTATGCCATCCCTCTGTTCCACAGGCCAGAAAGTCGGCGAGCTTTAGCATCAGATTTTTCGAGTGCTTGGCACCCATAGAACACGGCAGAAAAACTCAATGGCTACAGAACAGGTAGCAAATTACAAAGACTGTCATGACATACGTGCTTGGCTACAGCGGCCCTCTAGAAAGAGAAAAAGGAAAGCTCCACGTGCCAGAATTGCCAAAACCAACAAGAAACCTGTTTTTAAAGGCTTTACAGTAAACCTTTCTAGGTTTAACATGCCCAAGGGAAATCAGTCTCAGATCACCTCTTCCCTGAAGGACCATGCAGGAGGGTGGCTGGGGGCTTTCCATGGCCCGTCACAGAGGAGGCACTGCCCCAGCTGCCAGAAAAATGAAGAATTGAGCCCTATCTCATGGAAAATGCATCTGGACTCAGGCAGGGATCCTCTGGTTGGGATCCAAGGTTCCACCATCCCTTATGGCATGGGGTACTTAGGAAATGGAAAGAAGAAAGGAAGGGAAGGGAAGGGAAGGGAANAAGAGGAGAGAAGAGGAGAGAAGAGAAGAGAAGAGAAGAGAAGAGAAGAGAAGAGAAGAGAAGAGAAGAGAAGAGAAGAGAAGAGAAGAGAAGAGAAGAGAAGAGAAGAGAAGAGAAGAGAAGAGAAGAGAAGAGAAGAGAAGAGAAGAGAAGAGAAGAGAAGAGAAGAGAAGAGAAGAGAAGAGAAGAGAAGAGAAGAGAAGAGAAGAGAAGAGAAGAGAAGAGAAGAGAAGAGAAGAGAAGAGAAGAGAAGAGAAGAGAAGAGAAGAGAAGAGAAGAGAAGAGAAGAGAAGAGAAGAGAAGAGAAGAGAAGAGAAGAGAAGAGAAGAGAAGAGAAGAGAAGAGAAGAGAAGAGAAGAGAAGAGAAGAGAAGAGAAGAGAAGAGAAGAGAAGAGAAGAGAAGAGAAGAGAAGAGAAGAGAAGAGAAGAGAAGAGAAGAGAAGAGAAGAGAAGAGAAGAGAAGAGAAGAGAAGAGAAGAGAAGAGAAGAGAAGAGAAGAGAAGAGAAGAGAAGAGAAGAGAAGAGAAGAGAAGAGAAGAGAAGAGAAGAGAAGAGAAGAGAAGAGAAGAGAAGAGAAGAGAAGAGAAGAGAAGAGAAGAGAAGAGAAGAGAAGAGAAGAGAAGAGAAGAGAAGAGAAGAGAAGAGAAGAGAAGAGAAGAGAAGAGAAGAGAAGAGCCAGTTTCCTTGTGCACCTTCCTTTCTATCTAAGCTCAACTGACCCATGGTACTGCTGTTCCTGCTTGTGTTACTGAGCAAAATTTCCAGAAGGAGATGGTGCCCAAATATCCCAATTTGCCAGAGCTTGCTCCTGGTGGAGAAAGTAAGGACAGACATTGCTCCAAGTGTGAAGGGTGGGGATTTTTTCCTGTTGCTCTGCAGGCTCCACCACATCCGTGGGCAATGCCCCATGAAAACCACCTCCCATGTGGGGAAGAAGGTGCCCAGTCTGGTGCAGGAGGTCATATCTTTGGAGACATTCAGTTGGTCACCTGCATCCTGTGCTCCAGGATGTAGTCATTTTCCAAGAGGCAGTTGGGTTGAGGGCACCCATATGCGGCAGAGAGAGCGCCCCATGTATATGGAGATAGCCAAACAGGCCATTGTGGCCTTGTGAGATTGCCTCCTGGCTAACACCATCGTTATTTAGTGACAGAATGCACCTACAAGTGGTACAATGCAAGTCCGTGGTTCCTACAAGCCTCTCTGGAGTCTGGTTCAGGTTGAACCAGCAGATGCCTTTGCTTCCCCTTCACTACTGCAGCTACCTGGGGATTATTCAAATTTCTTTTAAAATTGTATTAGAAATATGTCAATCTCTTACCCTTTTATGCTTGAAAATAGTCATTTATATGAAGCAGAACAGCTCCCACAGGGAATCCCACAACCAAACAGCCCATACACTAGTGCTCTGGATCATAACTGGCGTGGAAGGTGATGTTACTCTCACCAGACCGTAGTAGGTGAAAAAAAGGGGTAGGAAGGCTTTAATCCTGCTTTGCAGCATTGTGCCTGGCTAATTCAAGGTGGTTTTTTTAAAATGTAAAAGCTTCAGTTTAACCACAAAGCACAATAGGAAAAATTCTCAGGCTTTCCAACATGCTCCCAAGACGGGACGCCCCTTTTCCACCCATTTCTAATTGGGATTTCTCCTGCTGATATCATCAGAGGGTCATTATGCAGCAAAGCAGAAACCGATTTACCTTTATTAAAGAACAGTTCTGTGGTTCTCCGCGAGATCACAGTGGGATGGTAGCATTCCCTTTTCTTTATTGTATAGTTAGCCTGTAATTGTGTGGTGATTGCTTTGAAATCCTGGCAGCCGAGCAGGAACGTAGGTGGCATTGAAAAGTTTGTGATGCAACCCCTTCCCGTAATGGCAGGCAGCAGGTCGGTCAAACCCCTTTTCAACAGTGACTCAGTGTGCCTCTAAACACAGTGGGAAAAACAGAACACCAAACCGTAGTTTTTAAGCCCATTTGAGGATTTGAATAATGGCTTCATGACTCGAGTGAGCCTGCCAGGCTGGTAGGAGGAGGTTTGGGATGGCTGTAGAGCAGGAATTGTTGGCAGAAGAGGAGGGAGCGATGCACAAGCTGTAGCTCTGCACTGGTAAATCACACAGGGTTGAGTGGGTACAGGAACTCGCTCACCTACATGGTTCATCAATAGCCCTGGCCCTGCTTTAGCCCAAACTCACAAGCATCAACCCAAACACTTTCCAGCTTAGCACGGACCAGGGACCATTGTCAGGAGGTCGTTTGGATCAGCCACCATGACTTGGAAGCTGAGAGTTTAACTGTATGGATCAGGCAGGAACCTGCCGGTTGGTTTTGGGACTGCAGAAAAGCCTTTAGTGCCATTTAGGTTATCAGAGATACGAAACCACAACATCTGTATGCTGGCTGCAGGGAAAATACAACAGAGTCACCTGGAGCTTATGCAAGAACCAAACTGCAAGAGCAGCTTTAAACGCGTCCTTGGTGGTGCGTGAGTTTTGGATGCTTTAGCAACAGCAGCAAAATGCAAGTGAAAGATATAGTGTAAAGGCAAAAAACTCACAGGTCGAGATAAAGACAGTTTAATAAGTGAAGCAAAGCTGCGTGTGAGAGCAAAAGAGAGTAAGGAATGCATTCACTACTTCCCATCAGCGGGCAGGTGTTCAGCCATGCCCAGGAAAGCAGGGCTTCATGCTTAACGATACTTGGGAAGGCAAATGCCATAACCCCAAATATCCCCCCTTCCACCTTCTTTCCCCAAGATTTTACGGCTGAGCATGACATTATATGGTACGGAATATCCCTGTAGTCAGTTGGGATCAGCTCCCGTGCCTTGTGTCCCCTCCCAACTTCTTGTGCACCCCCAACTGACTCATTGGTGGCGCAGCACGAGAAACAGAGAAAGCCTTGATGCTCCCCAAGCACTGCTCAGTGACAGCTAAAACACCGGTGTGTCATCAACACTGATTTAGTCACAAATCTAAGACATAGCACCATATGGGCTGGTACAAAGAAAGCTAACTCCATCCCAGCCAGTACATGGTGTATGAAGGTCCTGCCCAGGATCCATCTCTTCCTGATGCTGGATGAACAACCAACAAAGAACAGTGAAAGATCATACCCTGAGATCTGTCAGCGTGCGGGGGATTTTGGAGAGAATTATATTCCCCTGAAGGACACAGTGTGCCAGGTTCCTCTGGGAAACAGGTTCAAACGTGGGCCATCGGAGGCATTTGCAAGTGGCAGCATACCCTGAACCCACACCCCAGGCACCTTGGATGCGATAACACGCATTTGCCGGGAGGCTTCTTTCTGCACGAATGGCTTCCTTCTGACATATCCAGTCATGCAAACGGAGCGGCAGCCGCTCACTCATCCGCAAAATAAATCTCTTGTCACAAGGCACCCAGCAATTGGGCCCACCTTGGATAAACACTTTGTGATTCTTCATGCTCCTCTACACACCCCGCTCCAGCTTCCCACTCCACCTCCTTGGCGTTTGCTGTGAGCGTGGGCTGGGGCAGCCAACACTCAGACGGATGGAGGTTTCTTGACACCTCCCCAGTGTCCCCGCGTTGCTGCATCGTTCCTGGGTCCCCTCCCATCCTAACAAAGCCCTCTGCTCCGTCTAGCGTCACTTTTAGCTTGAGCGATGGCCAAAAAAGTTGCAAAGCAGGGCAAATTATTAGTGCAGCTTGAAATAAAAGAATATATAGACCACAGGCCCAGCACACTGTGTTTCAAGGGTTGTTTGTAAACTCATGTTCATAGCTGACAGATCATTTCCTATTTTTCCCTTGGCCCTTTCCCATGATCCTGTTCAGACCAAGGTTGCTCCCAAAATTTTGGCTTGAGATGACCGTCTTCAGGGAAAACCCCCTCTTTCCTATCTTTTACCCAGATTCTTACGCATCTCAGACTGAAGCGACGCTTTTCACATTGGTGGTGAGAAAATACCTTCCCACCTACGTCCAAGGCACAAGTCCACTCAGATTCCCTCCCATTATGATCAAAGGAGAGAGGACAAAGACCAAAGCTCTTTTTCCAATAGCTCTCCCAATAGCTCTCCAAAATAATTTCAGATGGTTCACAACCGATTCTCTCAATTTTCATGAGCTAATTCTCTTCATACGTAATCCCACAGAGCTCCTCTAGGATCTCACAGGGTTGCTGAAGAGCTGAATTTATGCCCTTGTGTCAGCATTCAGTGCTTAACCCATTGTATCATCCTTTCCTCCCCATTTCCCTAATCTGGAGGCACATGAGTTAGCTCTGGAGTTTCTTACGTTGTGACTGATGTCTGCAGAGTAAGTGTTAAGACTCATAGATTCAAAAGCCTTGAGGAAGAGGAACATTTACTTTCCAGCGGTGTCTTGAAGCCCACCCTTCCCTGCAGAGGAGCCAAATACAGTGCTCTCCTCTGCAGCCACTTGCTAAATCATTTAGTGGTCTGGGCTGTGGGAACAAAGGGAATGGCATATTAAAGAGCCCTTGAAGCAGTGAGTCATGATGAGACATGGAGAAAGTAACCAACTACGAATACAAGAAATATTAGTAAGCACAAGACACCTCTCAGAAAAGGACATGGTAGGCAGATACTTCAAAGACAGATACTTGGAAATACCCTGTAAGAAGGTGTTTTGTAATGCTGCAGGATGTCATAAGTTCAGTTGCTGCCATCTAGTTCATTTTGCAAGCCCTAATAACCACCAGGAGTGGTGCACACCAATGTCAGACCAGCAAAGAGGTGTGATCTACCCAGAGGTGGCCAAGATGGTGGTCTTGAAGTGCATGGTCAGTTGAAGCATGGCTTAGAGAAGCCATCCATGATCAGCAGCGTGGGCTGCCATGGGTCTGTCAGAGAAGCCAAAACCAGAGGGATTTTCCTGGCAGAGTAAAAATGGCAACTGAGCAAAATCCTTCAGGCAGAAAAGGTGTTCCTTCAAGGTCAGCAAACAAAACTGTTATGCAAAGGATGGTCATTGCTCAGCACAGATCCATCACGCTTGAGCGTTCCCACATTGCAGGGAAAGGCGTGGTTGTATTTCTGGGGTGCATTTAGGGGTGTCAATGGCTTAGTTAGGCACGTCAAGGGCTGCCAACCTCCATCCTGTATCCGTCCCAAAGCAAGGCTCTCCTCCAGACCACAATCCACCTACTTAAAGCAGCTTTTCAGCCTAACACCAGAAGAGTTCAGCAGCTGTTGAACAAATCAAGTAGTTCAATACTGTCAGTAGTGTTTGCTGTCCCAGAGCTATCTTGACTTTAGTTAACAACAGTGATTAATCACTGTTGCAATTGGTGCATCCCAAGAGATGTCCACAGCTTTTAATTATTCCCATGCTTACAGAAGAATAAACTGAGTCCTTAGCCTGAAAAATGGCTTGTCCAGAAAGCCACTTGGGAAGTCACGGGGAAATGTGGGAATGGGTGCTGATCCTCTGCCGCCTCCCCTCTCCAGCTCTAATCTACTTTACTATCAACAAAAGACACAAGTAAAGAGCTGACCAATGATTTTTACCATATCCACATGTGTTTTTTCGTTCATCGCCTGGTAGGCACACAAAAATGTGAGAGAAAAATAAACCTCCTGACATTTTGCTTACATTGAAGTTAGACAGCTAAAGACACATACACAAAGTGGAAACACTCCATGCAGGGCATATGGAATGACAAATGGATGCCAACAATCATGGTCACAGCCATGTGTACCCTCTGCCTTCTTCTCAGAGGGACAGAGAGGTGCTCAGGATGCTGAAGGGAGCAGAAGAAGACAAGCTTATGCTTTTCATTGTATCTTACCCCTGTGAGGAAGTGCAGGCTGGAAAAGGAGAAAAAGGGAAATCTCAGTTCCTCTAAAAGGATCACGCTGGGAACTGCTTTGTCTTCAGATCACCCATGTCACACCTACCAAGGACGAGCTGGGGGAGAGGTCTGGGATCATCACCCTGGATAAAGGTTGGATTTCTACAGCGGTAGTTATATATAGCTATAGCTATATCTATGTCTACATAGCTATCCCCTCTGCTGCGCTCGGGGGAGACCCCCCTGCAGTGCTGCCTCCAGCGCTGGGGCCTCAGCACAGGAGAGACACGGAGCTGTTGGAGCGGGGCCAGAGGAGGCCCCGGAGATGCTGGGAGGGCTGGAGCCCCTCTGCTGGGAGGACAGGCTGAGAGAGCTGGGGGGGTTCAGCCTGGAGAAGAGAAGGCTCCGCGGAGACCTTCCAGCCCCTGCCAGGCCCTCCAGGGGCTCCAGGAAAGCTGGGGAGGGACTCTGGGTCAGGGAGGGGAGCCATGGGACGAGGGGGAATGGCTTCAAACTGAAAGGGGGGAGATTTAAATGAGATATTAGGAAGAAATCTTTGCTGTGAGGCCTGTGAGACCCTGGCCCAGGTTGCCCAGAGATGTGGTAGATGCCCCATCCCTGGAGGTGTTCACGGCCAGGTTGGACGGGGCTCTGAGCAACCTGGTCTAGTGGGAGGGGGTCTAGTAGGGTTCCAACACCCCCCATGGCAGGGGGTTGGAACTAGATGATCTTTAAGGTCCCTTCCAACCCAAACCATTCTGCAATTCTATGATCTGTGACAATGGATTGATGCTCTTCCAACCTTCCTTCTCTGAGGGGGAGACACACAACTGTCCTACTTACTTGGAGCCCTCCCCACTTGTCTGCAATGAGATCTTGCTGCCAAAGTTGCACAAACACCATCATCTTCAAATCTTCTATGTCTCCGCTCAAAGTTGTGTGAAAACAGCCAGTTGGGATGGGGCAGGCAGGGGAACACACATGTATATACAGAAACCTTAATTTCTGCAGAACGAAGACAAAATTATTTTGGTAGATAGCCTTTTAAATTGCTGCCTTCAGTGCTCATGGGAGGTGTTTTTGTTCTTATCTCTTTATCAAAATGTGCAAGCAAGGCCTGACTGCCTCTCCTCTGCCTCCTTTAGTACCCATACCCTCATATTTTTGTCCCTTGAATCCTCTTATGAATGTTTCCTTGGGTGTCTAAGCATTTCCATAGCCTGCCTCTCTTCTGGTGTTTGCTGCTAAAGGCGTAGTGCTGAGAACAAAATCTGTATTTTGGTGCCCTGCTTTGCATCACCATGCTGCATGCAGCAACCTCTTGTTTTACGTTGGCCAACTTTGCTCATTGTGCAAAGGGTATTGAAAGAGACACATTTCTTTTGTCCAGACTACTTGATGCCTTCCATTGGGCCGACGGGGCATGAGGAAGAGGTAACTGGGAAGAGGGAAGGGGCAATAAGAAATGAGCTGCAAAATAAGACAAAAACTGAACATCCCAAACTACTGCCTGAAGTATAAAAGTTGAGGTAGTTCAGTTTGGAAACTTTTCACTTAGATGATCTAAACCCACAAACACGGAATACAGTAACACAAGATATATAGTACACCAATGTTACAAAGCTTAAAAAATTAATGGGTCACACTGAAATGTTAATGACAAAGCCCATATGTTGCATTTTGATTTTGTGTGACTCCAACACATTCCCATCAAATCCATAATCAAAAGTGATGTGCTCTCTCAAAACACAAATACCTTTGAAACAACATACGGCATCAACGTGCTTTCAACAGACCTACTTACAGCATAGAAATATTAAACAAACATTTCCTTTCTCACCCTAATTATTGAACAGTGTACGTGGTAGCAAAGATGAATTCACTTTAATGAATTTTATGATGTTTTAAATAAGGACAGAAAAGTCTCTTTCCTGTTTATTTCCTTTGCAGCTACATAGCTGGTCTTAATTTGCAGAACTGATGCCTCCATACAGCACAATGAACCACTTCCATTATCTCGGTTTACAAGCAGGGAAACTGAGGCATAAAGCACAAAATTTCCCCAAAGCCACTGCGTAAATGCGCAGCAGGAAGGATCAAACCCCATAGCAGCAGTGCCCTGCTGTAACCACTAAGTAGCATCGCTTAGGTTTAACACCGACCGCTATCAGTTTGCAAATGCTACTGATGGAAAAGACCTGCTGGGTCCTTTTGCAGTTCCCTGTAAGCGCTGGCTTTTTCTATGCCGTGTGCTATAGACAAAAGTGCTTCATACAATCCCTACATTAAAATAATTCAAGCAGGAGGACATCTCTCATTTCCTTTGGGGGAAACAATTCTGTAGCTGAATAGATTGCAGCATTAGGAAATATTTCCTGATGCCCAGCCCCTGCCACAGCTTCTAGAATCTGTTGATATATTATTAATAGAAAGGAAAATAAATATAGGTATTAATGCCAGCAGACAACGTCTACTACTAATAGCTGCTAAAGTAATATATTCCCCTTGTTTTTAGCTCTTATTAGTCTTTTTGCAAAGGGTTACAAGACCCTTATGCATCCATTAGCCAGTCAGCCATGTGAAATTAATGTGGAGCAATTTTCATAAGCATTACTCAGAACTAATAATAATTAAGCATTATTTTCTGCTCAGATAACACAGAAAATAAAGTCTGACTTTTATGCCAAGATGGGTTTGCATTAGCTTAAGGTAGATGAATTAATTCTCATTTACAAGGCTCCCCCACCAGCTAGCCAGAAAATATCAAGGTAATTAAAACCAATTTGTGAGGTTCTGTCCCATTGCACATTCACTGAGTTTTATCATTGCTGCAAATTACAGGTGCTTTTATGCTGTTGCAAAGGTGGGACATGAAGGAGACCTTGCTTCTTGCCTCCTTCCCCATCACTTCCAAGAAAAGCAACCTCCTCGTGAGGACCAGAACGCATTTTGCAATGCGCTGTGTGGCTGGAGAAGCAATGAAGGACCACGCGCTGCATGAAGGACCAGCTCAGTCCCAGCTGAGGCTGGGATGTGGACCTCTCAGCAGCACATGTAAAAGGCCTCTAACAGAGAAAAGAAAATGCTATTTCATTTTGATTTACCATTTACTCACAAGGGATTAATTTTGGCTAATTACAACACCATGGGGTTTCTGTAGACAGCAGTTTATGGATAGCTCAGGAACAGTTCTCTTCAGCCAGCCAGATTTTTCTCTGTTGGCTTTAACAACCAAAACCCAGCCTTTGCAACCCAGGTAAATAAGACTGATTAGTTACACGATGCTACACTTTCCAACACTGCCCGAAAGATTTCTTGTCCTTTTTCTAGCTTGAGGAGACACTGAATTTGATGTGTGGTCATGTCCCAGGAGCTAGAAATATCACCTGAGCAGCTGCCGTGGTCTCTGAAGATAATCTTAGCTTGGACCAGCTGCAAGACAGAAGATATATTAGTTCGGCTAATAATTAGCTGCAAGTTACATCAACCCAGATCTATCCTACCAATAGCTAAGCTACTGGAAAAGCTAAGACCTTTCTTAGGGTTTCAGCTTTCCAAGGGGAGCAGCTCCTTCAGATGCCACATCTTGACTTTGCATGTGAGCTCAGCAAATAACTGGGCCTGATGTGACCCACCAGTCTGGAAAATCTGTGTTTTTCAGAGGACAATGGCTTCTTTTGTCTGTGTCCTGGCCCTCTCATTGCATCTTTCCAGCCTCTCCATCGCTCCTCTGTCTCACCGCGGTATCTCATTTTGATGTCTGCGTCCACATCAGTGAGATGGAGCAGGTTGACCTGAGACGCGATTACATGGGTCAGCAGCAAAAGAAGAATGAGACGGTAGTTCTGACTTTTATTATGTTTTGAAAAATCTTCTCTACAGTAATCTAAATGCTATTAAAAAAATAAATAAAAGGAGAGAATACTCAAGAAATACCAGCTGAGTCTCAGCCCTAGAAGGAACCAGCCTGGAAGGAACCACCCTGGCATTCGCACTGATATCCATGCCTTCAATGAAGAAAGGTTTCCCCTTTATGGCTGTCTCTCTCTCGATCCAGCCGTGGTAGCTGTAAACAGATACTAAGATCTCATGGTTTGGCTTTTCTGCACAATCTTCTCCCCAGCTGACAATGCCGACCTGAAACCACTTCATGGTGTTCCAGTAGCTGCAAACCAGAGGTCCCCCGCTGTCCACCTACGGCATAAGGAGGATGTTATCGCAGGATCAAACCTCAGGTCTCTCATAGCAGTTGCATCCCACAGACTCATTGGGAAAATCAAACTCTATCCCAAATTTGTGAGGGTTTGAGGGAACTAGGACATTTTGGACTCAAAATTTCACAGCTCATCCCTGAGATCCCTGGAGAACAAACAGGTACAGAAGGTAAGAGGAGGACATCAGCCGCAAGTTCTGGCTCAGTGCAATGCCCTGTCCTCCTCAGCCTTTTCCACATGCTCCCGTGGTCCCAGAAGGATACCTGAATCCTGTCACCAAGAGACAACATCCAGCAGTGAAAAGGGACATTTGCTGTGACTGCTCGTTCAGTCCTTGACTTCTCTGCGAAACTGGTGCATGTTTCTGCACCAGGCAGGCTGGGTACCTGCCACTGTTAATTTTGGGGGCTAGCATCCAGGAATCGGACGAGAGATGAACACTAATCCTGACAAGTCCTTCTTGCAACCACAATAATGGTTGCTTGGGCTGCTGCAAGGGCAACATTCACTCACCCAGTGCGTGCAGGCCTTCACGTCCACGTTGCAGCCACCCTGCAAAGAGGTGGCTTTTCTGACACATAAGTGCTGGGCAGCCCATGCTCTAAATAAGTTTCTTTCCACCATGGGTTTGAACCTTTTTTCTACCCTATCTCCAGTACATATGGCAAATAAATTCCATACAAATGCATTTCCCAAGACAGCCAGCGTTCCTGGGAATGGTTGTCCTTCCCTCTTTGCACACTACTTTGAGAAATGTCTTTGTCATTAACGTATGAACCCTCTTCTCCCAGCAGCTACCCTGAGCTAAGACACATTAATTAATGAGTAAGGAAGCGGTTGTAGTCCCCTGTGCAACTCATCAGCACCCACAAAAGTTTGTGGTTGAATTCCCACTCACTTCACTAGATGGAGGGCCCAGGTCATTAATATGTTTAATTTTTTTTCTATTTTTCTTTTTTGGTTCAACGTGTGTAGGGGGGTGAGGGGGGAGGGGGGGAATTAAGATAAATGCAGAGCAAACATTGCTTCAGCTTTCGTAGAATCATAGAATCACAGAATTGTTTAGGTTGGAATTACAATCTTTAAGATCATGGAGTCGAACTGTAAACTCAATACTGAGATGGTGCTACAGTATCTAGGTGTCTGCACATCAGCCGGTGCTGCTGGACCCCCCTTCAGACTCAGGATCTAAAGACATTTCCCGACCCTGTTTCAGCCAAGAATTTGTGTGAATCGCACAAATGACCTTGCAGTGACCTTGGATCCATACGTTATCAGCGTCCTTGGCACTGGCATCCTGTTTGAATGAATGAACATCTCCTAGGCTGTACGCACAATTAAATTACTGGGAATTTTACTGCTAATTCCCTGAGGGCAGGAACAGGTCAAACGTATTATCCTGGTAGCGAAAGGAAGATGCTTTGAGCCTCCTACACAAAGATAGTAAGTGAAGTCAAGAGAGTGGGAGCAAGGCAGTGACGCAGCAATGGCTGACGATCCCTCGCCGGTGACACGTCGGGATGCGTCATGACGGCTTTTCCCAGGACAGGAGATTTTTAGCACTGGCAGAGCACCTGCGCACCATCGAGTGTCCGATTTGGAGGCTGGTCCCACTTGCAAAGGACCTTTCTCCCAGGGCGCTTAAATACCAGTTAATTCCCAATACCTTGTGACTATCCTTGGAGGGGGAAAAGTCTTATCGTATTTCACAGCTGAGAAAACCACAGCAGAAAAGGGATGCAATTTGCACAGGGCAATGGCAGGGCCAGGAATCCCTATTTAAACTATGCACCACACCGTTTCCCTTTCAAATCAGATCTGCTTTTCCCTGTTTGCCCCTTTATTCATGTTTATTTTGTTCTCTGCCCGGTCGGTGAGGAAAGGGAGAGCTGTCTGCAGGACTTGGGGGACTGTCAGCTGCGGAAAGCGATTTAAAACCTGGGCAGAAAGGGAGTTGGGCGATGCTGTGAAAACCCAGGCAGCAGCTGCAAACACATTTCTCTAATCCACAAGCCCTGAGACCCAAACCTTGCTTCACATCCCTTTCCACGTGGGCTGAGCTGGTCTGCTTCATGGGTGCAACATCTAACATGCCATTTCTCCTGAATTCAGCTATTTAACTCGATGGTTTTATCACAAATTGGGCTAAATCATCCTCTGCCTGTGATAATCTCCCTCACGTAATTATAGTAGTAGCCCAGATGAATCAGTAGCCTGTTTTTTACAGGGCTAAAGACAGAGAAAATAAACTCAGTTCTTGGGCACTTCTGACTATCCCTGTATCCATCTTAAGCTCTCAAAGACGTTGGCCCAAGGTTTTCCATCCTTGTGGAGGAGAGGGTGTGGGAGGAGAGAGTTTTGAGCCCTGGTACAATTATCTCAGCCCTGTGATGTTTCCAGGAGCACTAATTTAATGAATGCTCAGGTTAACAACACTGAGGATCGAAGAACTTATTAAATGCTGCTTTCAGCTTTCAGCCTCCTGTATCCTGGTGGCGAAATACTCCTGGTCAGCAACACCCACCAGATACCTGCTCCTGCCCTTCAGTTTGAGTGCCAAGTTTCTGGACAGCAAAAAACCCCTAAAAATAGCATCTTTGCTTCTGTTGCATGTTTCTTCTCAACTAGAAGATGAGTGAAAAGCAACGACACCAAATCAGAGCTGGTGCCGAGCTTATGCCGTCCACAACTGCATGTTAATCCTCCCATTAGGAGAGGTGAGAGCAACGATATATTCGCTGATAAATAGTTCTGGCTTGTATAAAATCTGTCACCCACTAACAAGGCGCTTTGTTCACTGAAGCTGATCAAAAGTTTCATCCTTTTCACCGCAGCCAAAGCCTTTTTGTGAACATCGGGAGCCTTTCTGCTGACTTTAGTGGGCTTTGGATCAAGAGTGTAATCTTCTTCCTTTCGTATTTGTATTCGTGTCTGCAGCATGGTAATTGATCAGAACAAACACGTTCAGCCACATAAATCCTCTCAGGTGGGAGAAGCTCTGGGGGAGGGAGAACAACCCATCTGATACTCATTAGGTGGATACACAATCCTTGCAAGTCATTGCTGCGTTCATTTTCATGTTGGTAAGCTCTGTGTAAATTGGAGACAATCAGCATGTGAATAACAAGACTGGCCATCAGAGCTGCCCTGGCTGCAAGAAGCAAAGGCTTTTGCAAACAGAGGATTTCTTCAGTTATTTCACCGTGAACAAGCTGTCTCTAGAGAGAGGTGGAAGGAAGGAGGCTATAGCCATTTTTAGCATGCAGGTATCGAAAATGAACCAGGTAAGACAGGGCACCTGGACATCTTTCATGGGATGTCTTTGAGATCTCAGCTGAAAGCCTTCAGCCGCTCTGTCTCTCCATCCCCTTGCTGGAAAATGGGAGAACAAGACCGCCCAACTCCATCCACACATCAGCAGGGTCCATTAGTAACTATGGTGTCAAGGACTTTAATGCATCTGGCCAAAGACCCACATGGCCCAGACTCCTGTCTCTGACAGTCATCTGTAGCAAGTGTGCAGGGAAGGAGAATGAGAAACAGGGCAAGTATTTACAGAGTTGTATTTACATCACAGTCGTTAATAGCCTTAGAGAGATCTTCGTCCAGGAAGTTATCTAATTGCTTTTTGAATCCATTTATCCCTTAGGATAAATACCCACAACATCCTAGTCAGTGACTTCCACAGTTTAATTATCTGTTGGAAGAAAACCCACTTCCTTCTCTTTGTTTTAGATCTGTTGCCTGATACGGGCATCTGACATCCCCTCCTTCATGTGTTTTGAACAGTAGTGACAAGAGGACAGCTCTTGACTGTCCTCTCCTTGCGGCTCATGACTTCAGAAATCTGTGTCATATCCCCATCAGACATCTCTTTTACAAGCCTCAGAGCCCTGCTCTGTTATTCCCCTTTCCGCCAGAAGCCATTCCGTGTCCCTGTTTGTCCTTCCTGCTCTGCTCTTCTCCTTTTCTAAAACCACTACTCCGTTCTCAGATGGGTTGGATGGGAATCGCACACAGTACACAAGATGTAGGCTCCCAAGATTAGTGCCCTGGCATAACACGCATTTGCTTTGCTATCTATTCCTTCCCTAATAATTCTTAATGGTCTCGTTGCCTTTTTGACCTCCACGGACCCTCGTGCTCATGTTTTTGAAGGACTATCCACAGTTACTCCAAGGACTTCTTACATGGTAATAGCTAATTTAGAGCCTATTATTGCATGCGTACAGCTGGAGTTGCTTCCCCCTATATCCATTACTTTGCCTTTATCAACAGTGAACTGCATCTGCTGTTTTAACCTCCAGTCACACAGAATAATGAGATCCTGCTGCACCTCTGCACGGTCAGTTTTAATTTTGAACCACTCTGAATAATGCTGCGGCATCGGCCAAGTTGGTTGTCTGAGCATTCGCCCTCCTTGAACATCACAATTCCTTGCACGGATGCCAACACAACTCCTCTTGTGAGCCCTTTCTCCCATCAAATCCTTCCTCCATGTTGCCTCCCTTTCAAACCGAAGCCCTTCTACTTCATGACAGTTCAGTTTCTCCATGAGCCTTTGGTGAGAAACCTCATTAAAAGAGTTTTGGAAATCTCAGCGTGTTCTATCAGCTGGATCACCCTCTGCCACATGCTTGTCGACTCCTTCAAAGAATTTAAATCTGTCTGTGAGTCATGACGTTCCCTTAAAGCAGAGCTGACTCACTGGAATTGAAGGAGAAGCGTCTCCTCTGAGTCATCACACCCTTTCCCCCACTCCCAGGGCAAGCACAAAGTAGGGTTTTGTGTTCAGCTGGATCCAGAGATGTTCTGCTCCCCACAGCTTCACTCACCAGGCACACAAAGTAATGCTGGGCCCCCCTGGCTGCAAACCAAACAGCTCCAGTTTGAGAGACTAAAAGCTGCAGCCCAGAGGAAGAGACAGGAGACAACATCAACATCCCAGGCCCTTGCAATAGGAAGGAATGTTTTCGACAGATGGAAGAATTAAGCCACCACAGCCTGAACGTGTTCACTTGTCTGCCCATATCATAAAATGACCAAATGATGAAAGCCCTATAAAACCACGGGACATAGGGAAAGTGTTCTAATTCTTATGAGCTGCACATCAAAGCACCTTTCAGGAGCAAATTTAAGCAACTGCAAATGCAGAAACGCCTTTAAACTGCTTTGTTCTGGGGCTTCCCAGGATACCTTCCTACTTGAAGGAATCCCTCCCTTAGGGAAAAAAACCCACTCCATCATGTTAGAGGCAGTTCAGTGGTGGAGAATCCACCACAAGGATGGAGAGTGGATCACTCTCTTCAATATTAAGGTAAGGTAAGTAATTTTGCATAGTTAGTAAGAACTTTGAACTGAAATGTGGTTAGCTTTGACTCCTGGCCCCCAGGAGACCTTTGTCTAACAGGCAGAAGGGCCTAAACTTCAGACCACATATAGATACTCTCCATCCCTACAGATTGCAGTCACACCATCATCTATCCACCTTCGTTCAGGTATTTTGAAGAGCCCGAGGGACTGACCAGATTTCCCTGGTTTGTGACCTTTCCCTTTGCGTCTGTGATAATTTACCTGTACGGACACAATTTTTATTTCCAGACTTTGTCTTAAAAAAATTCTATTTCACAAGGCATCCTTTGCAGTTTTGGAGCCACAGTAGCACCAGTAAAAGGATGCAAGAGCTCGTAAAAGGATGCAAGAGCTTTTGTCCCTTCTGCACAGGTTTAGCACTCCTACGCACAGATGAAGTGTGGGTGTGAGGGGTTGGGTTCCACTGATAACCTCTCCTTGGTGTTTCCAGTGCAGGTGTCAAGCTCCCGTTGCAGTCACATTGCTGGCACCGGGACATGGTTTGAGAGAGGGGGGAAGCGGGATGTCAGCAAGATATCCTGGGATATCTAAAGTGACACGGGAGACTTACATGTAGGCAACTGTCCTGCCTCGGAGCCATGTGTCTCCCTGTGAGCTAGGCACCTTGGGCTTGCTTTTAGCTAATGGGGAGCAATAAGCACTCGTAAGCACTGGGGAGGAAGAATACTAAGCACCAGTATAGGTTAGGGGTGGACCTGCTGGGAAGTAGTTCTGAGGAGAAGGATCTGGGGGTCCTAGTAGACAGTAAATTATCCATGAGCAAGCAATGTGCCCTTGTTGCCAAAAAGGCCTGGGCTGCACAGGGAAGAGTGTGGCCAGTAGGTCAAGGGAGGTCATTCTCCCCCTCTACTCTGCACTGGTGAGGCCACACCTGGAATACTGTGTCCAGTTCTGGGCTCCCCAGGTCAAGAGGGACAGGGAACTGCTGGAGAGAGTCCAGCGCAGGGCAACAAAGATGATTGAGGGATTGGAGCATCTCCCTTAGGAGGAAAGGCTGAGAGAGCTGGGACTCTTCAGCCTGGAGAAGAGAAGGCTCAGGGGAGACCTTATCAATGTTTACAAGTATCTCAAGGGTGGGTTGAAGGAGGATGGAGCCAGGCTCTTTTCAGTGGTTCCCAGTGACAGGACGAGGGGCAATGGGCACAAGTTAGAACAGAGGAAGTTCCGTTCAAATACACGGAAAAACTTCTTTACGGTGAGGGTGACAGAGCACTGGGACAGGCTGCCCAGGGAGGGGGTGGAGTCCCCTTCTCTGGAGACTTTCAAGACCCGCCTGGATGCAGTCCTGAGGGATGTGCTCTGGGCAATCCTGCTTTAGCAGGGTAGTTGGACTAGATGATATCTAGAGGTCCCTTCCAACTCTGAAGGTTCCATGATTCTGTGATTCCATATGGGGAATTATTTTAAAATAAATGGTTAAAACAGTCTCAATGACTCACATGTCAGAAGTGGGTTTTTTCCTCACAACTGATGGAAAGATGATTTGGTAGATGCAGATGGCTATAGGAAAGACATTTGTATCTGACCAGATAAATCCCACCCAGGGTTGCACAACAATTACTGCTATTGCTATAGCTGTGTAGGGTGAGAGCCCTGAGCATCCCAGATGCTATAAAGACATTTGCCCTTTCCAAACTGCTGACAGTATACGTGGGCAGGACATATTACAGTTGAAGAGGTCCTGTTCTGCCTTTTTCACAGACCTAAATTAAAAGGTAACGGGCACAAACTTGAACATGGGAAGTTCCATCTCAACATGAGGAGGAACTTCTTTCCTGTGAGGGTGGCAGAGCCCTGGCACAGGCTGCCCAGAGAGGTGGGGGAGTCTCCGTCTCTGGAGACATTCAAAACCCACCTGGACGCGTTCCTGTGCCACCTGCTCTGGGTGACCCTGCTCTGCTCTGGCAGGGGGTTGGACGGGATGATCTCCAGAGGTCCCTTCCAGCCCCTACCAGTCTGTGATTCAGTGTAAAACCCAGAGCCCTGGAAGCATCCTGGCATCTTTTCAGATATTTATCAGGGATTCTGTGATTCTGTGGTGGCCAAGAGCACCTCCTGCTACAATCAGTGGAAGGGGGTAGATACCTTCAGCCCATGGCTCAGATGAGTCCTACACCAGAGGACAGTGTAGGACATGGTGACGCTCATCTGGAGCCATCCTGCTGCTTGTTTGTGGCCACGCAATGATTCCTTCCCCTGAAAGTCAGGCCAGGGACTGGCCCCCCTTCGTCTGCTGCTGACCTGAACTGTACGTGAACCGTGACTTCCAGCTGAACACGCACTGTCCTAATCACCACAGCGCTGAGCTACCCCCACAGACCTCCTTTGCAGAAACTCTCTGAAATATAATTGGGCCATTTACTGAATTTTGTCTGGATACGGAAGACACTGAAGAGGCATTTGCTTTGTGAGTCCCTTATACTCTAATTATTGTTCAAGTTACAGTTGCATCAGAGCCTAATAAAAGATGCTTAAGAAAGCAAGGAATTAGACATCAATTGTGGTTCATGGGGTCATGGAAGAAATGTAGCACACAAAAAAATAACACATAGGCCATCTCTAGTGTCTGTTCTTTAGCACTTGCACCCCATGAACATCCATTAATGCTAATGTTTATGACTAAATAGAACTATAAGTCAATTACATATCCTGTTAGTGTTAATTCACAGTCAATCTATACATTTGTCTGCAGAACCACAAGGGAATTGGTACACAATAGATTTTTCTTTTAAGTGAATGGATTTTTTTTAAAGTATAAATACTCGCGAGCTCTGCTATTTCATCTCCTTGAGTTATTATACAAATATGGTCAGTAATCCACAAATTAGTCTTCTCTGGTACCAGTACAACGGCAGCTGGTGAAATGTCTAAGCCTTTCTACTCATGTGCTGTTGCCACATGGGAGTAGTAAGTCAGTGGTCAGTAGAACGAAACTTCTGCGTGATGCCCTGGTGAAGACTTGCTGCATATAAAACAGCTTGCTGCAATAGGGAAAATCTAGCACACAAATGGCACACAGCGCAAAGAGCTAGGATGGAAATCCTTTGGATCCAGATCAGGATAGTGTGGATTTATGACCTTGGGTCTGGATGCCACTTGCCCAACTTAGGCCGGCTTTGGACATGAACAAATGTATCCCAATTCTCTGCAAAGCTCAAAAAAGGTTAACATAAGGCTTTTATCTACTTCATGTCCAGACAGATCATGCATCTGTGCAGTGCATGGCTTCCAGGTTTACTGTGACCACATCTACACCAGCAAGCTCAGCATCTCCAGGGCTTGTTTGCTGACCAGGCACCTCTGCCTTACCTGTGCTGCTGCTCTTTCCTGGACTCTAAACTGGGATGCCAGGATCCAAAGTGATCCTGCCCCATCCCTGGAAACATTCAAGGTCAGGTGGGATGGGGCTTTGAGCAATCTGATCTAGCTGAAGATGTCCCTGCTCATGGCAGTGGGTTGTACTGGATGACATTTGAAGGTCCCTTCCAACCCAGACTGTACTATGATTCTATGACTCTATGACTCTATGACACCGTGACTCTATGACTCTGATTTTATGATTCTAGATTCTATGATTCTATTGTGGGTGGCTCCCAACCCATGGAAAAGCTTGAGCTGTGTCTGGAAATCATCCAGGAGACAGCTGGTTGACGTAGATAAAACTGTTCCCAGGCCTGCTCTACCTCCTTGACAGCGCTGACTTTGTAAAGGATTTAGGTATTTTGAAATCTGGCCTCAGTGTCATTTGACACAAACCCCACAATCTCTATAGACAAGCGTAGCTCGATAGATGGCACTGTCTGCAGTGTGCCTCGCTATCTGCCCAGGGCAGATGAATTGGGTGGCCAGTGGTCCATGCTGCAGAACATCAGGTTCAGACCTGATCTTCCAGTTCATTCCCAGGCAAGCCACCAGATTTCTGAACCAGGCTAGTAAGGCCAAAATGTGCCCTACCCAGCTTCTATCAGTGCTTCCCAGAAAACTGCCCCTCAGCAAAATGCTTCCCCTCCAACAAATTAGCAAATTCTGATGAAAAGTCGCGTCACCTGTTTCACTCCTGAAGAGCTCCACTAGCCTAGGGTAGGGTTTTGTCTTTCTTATTTCAGTTTGTAAGACCTTTCTGCCTGGTCAAAATTCCACTAAAGGTGGGCAGTTGCTGGGTTATGAGTGTTATCACACATGCACTTCCACCGCTTGGAAAGCTCACATTCCTAGTTCATTTCTCAGACAATTCCAACGTTATTCTAGATCAAAATAGCACCCTCGTCAGCTTTCTGAATACAGGAGATTCATTTTTCTGGGTACAAGTGCTCTTGCTGTTTCACCAGCATCATTCAGTCGCAGAACTTAAGGCTGGGCTGGGAAGTGCATTCTTTAATCATGTTAATGTTATCCTGTAGCAGTTCTCTCTTTAAAATTTTTGACTGAATTTAATGGAGGTGAAAGTCACTAGATGAATGGTTTCAGAGACAGATGCTCCCTGGCTAATCAAAAAATGATTTTGCAAAGCAAAGCTCCCCCCGCCGCTGACCGCTTACAGGCCCAGACGGCACAGAATCACAGAATCACAGAATCATAGGGTTGGAAGGGACCTCTGGAGATCATCCAGTCCAACCCCCTGCCAGAGCAGGGTCACCCAGAGCAGGTGGCACAGGAACGCGTCCAGGTGGGGTTTGGAATGTCTCCAGAGACGGAGACCCCACCACCTCTCTGGGCAGCCTGTGCCAGGGCTCTGCCACCCTCACAGGAAAGAAGTTCCTCCTCATGTTGAGATGGAACTTCCTACACTCAAGTTTGTGCCCATTACCTCTTGTCCTGTTGCCTGGGCACCACTGAGAAGAGCCTGGCCCCATCCTCCTGACACCCACCCTTTCAGTATTTGTAAGCATTAATAAGGTCACCCCTCAGCCGTCTCTTTTCCAGACTAAACAGACCCAATTCCCTCAGTCTTTCCTCATCAGAGAGGTGTTCCAGTCCCCTCATCATCTTGGTAGCCCTTTGCTGCACCCTCTCCAGCAGTTCCCTGTCCTTCTTGAGCTGGGGAGCCCAGAACTGGACACAGTACTCCAGGTGTGGCCTCACCAAGGCAGAGCAGAGGGGGAGGATGACCTCCCTCCACCTGCTGGCCACACTCTTCTTGATGGACCCCAGGATGCCATTGGCCTTCTTGGCCACAAGGGCACATTGCTGGCTCATGGTCACCCTGTTGTCCCCCAGGACTCCCAGGTCTCTTTCCACCGAGCTGCTCTCCAGCAGGTCGGCCCCCAACCTGTCCTGGTGCAGGGGGTTATTCCTCCCCAGGTGCAGCACCCTACACTTGCCCTTATTGAATTTCATAAGGTTTCTCTCCGCCCAACTCTCCAGCCTGTCCAGGTCTCTCTGGATGGCGGCACAGCCTTCCGGTGTGTCAGCCACCCCCCCCCAGCTTTGTGTCATCAGCAAACTTGCTGAGGGTGCTCTCTATCCCCTCATCCAAGTCGTTGATGAACGGCAATGGCTTTGCAACCCATGGTCCCTGTCCCCGCTGTCGTTGCCTAAAGGGCAGAGCATCTCTCTGTCCTGGCTGTGGGTTTAGTGCCCTCAGTGAATGATTCCTGCAGGATGAAGCCGTGCATACACGTGTCTGCCCATCTGACTCCTGCAAATACACACACATCTAAGAAAACCCCTTCCCAGTGGAGGATGGACCTGAGTCCTGAAGCGGAGGCTGCAGGGAGAGCTCAGCCCTTACCAGGCACTCAGAGGAGGGGCTGGAGGTTGGATGCTATGAAAGCAAAGGTGGTTTTCAACTTTCGGACTTTGTTTGACGTGAGGACAGTGATCCTGCAGGTGGAATATGTTCTGAGGGCACAAATTCTGAGTGAGGTTTTCCCACATTTGCATGTTTGTGTCAGCTATTTTCCCTTAGGAATCCCTGATATCAAATACTGCTTGAACTTTACTATTTAGCTTCAAAAGTCATCATCCCGCATCACTAACTCAGTGCAGTAAGACGTAACTAGGTCTGGCACCCACAACCTGCCACATTATAAAAGGACATTTGTATCGGAGCCAAGACCTCACCTGAGGAAGGTTTATAATATTCAAATTAAAAACTCCTGGACTCAATTTCCCACCCAGTTCTTTTGCTTGATCCTCCTGGACAACCTTTGCTGTCGCCTTTCAGTATTTAACCTGGCGATAGAGCAGCACTGCCCGGCCCAGGGCTGAGGGGACACCGGGCAGGAGGAGGACACAGCCCATGCTGTGCTGAGCCCTCTCTGCAGGGATGTGAGACCTCTCCTCCCATCGCTCCCACAGCTTGGCCACCGTTTTTAAGTTGCTATGAGATAACAGACCAAATTCCAGTGCCCAGAGCCATCCAAATCTGTCTCTCATCCAAGGGGATTTGTTGGAAACCACCCTTTTCCCTCGCCCTCCTTTCAGCTCATGGTTTCCCTTGCAGAGCTCCTGCCTCTCTCACTGCAGGGAGGGAATCAGGGCAGGGGGGAGAGCGTGAGGAGAGGCTCATCTGCTCAACAAGGTGTTTCGTTTCCAGCACCACCACTGCTTTCCGACCCCAAGAGTCCTGCACCCCTGCTGCCCTGGTCAACATGCCTTTGCAGGCAGTTTCTTGGCCCCTGGGCATCCTGCCCTGGCCTCCCGCAGAGAAGCTTTAGCAACCCCAGGAAGCCATAGGAAAGATCAGTGTTCATTCCTGAAGCGAAGGCACTTCTCCTCCAATGTCTCTGTGACCCTGCAGGCAGCATGGCGGTCCAGGAGCCTGTTTACTTTACCTGGCAGGCGCTTCTTTCTCCTTCCTCCAGCTCAGCACACAGCACGTTCTCCACCAGCTCGGGGATCCGCTCCAAGCACTGCTCCCTGCTGATGAGCTTCATCCGCACTTTCTGCAGCACGTGGGATGCTGGCACGGTGACTGCTAACCAGCAAGTGAGAAGAGAACGATTAACAAACCCTGCAAAGCAGCGCAGAATTCTGAGAGTGAAACCACAGCCGGAGGCTAGCCCTTGGGACTGCTCTCAGCTGGATTTGTAAGGCATCTCTGGGCAAGAGGGTTTCAGGGCACAACCATATGGTCTTGGGGCCATGGGGGCTTACAGGGGCTGTCGAAATGTTAGCAAAGATGAGTTTGTGCCCTTGACTTCATTCCAGACTAGGAGGTGGGTAGGTAGGTAGAGAGGGGGAAGATGTTAACGGGCAAAGCTGAAACTCTAGGGGGTGGAGGTTTGCTAAATAGGATTTTAAGAACCCCTTAATTTTGTAGATGAACTCTGGTATGTGGTACAGCTAGAAGACCCCCAAAGGGACGGCTTATGCTGCTGGTCTTGGTGATGACCTGAGATGAGCTGCACTGCACACCTTGGGTTTCTCACTCACGTTTCTGGGGAACCCAGTTTGAGGGACTCTTCATGGGCTCCTGTGCAAGCCCTGTGGAGGGGCGTCCACTGAGCTTTCCCCAGAAGAGACGACCTTATGCCCATGCTTTCCTGGAGGGCTGTGTGGCCATGCCTCACCCAGGGGACCAGCTTTATCTTTCACAATGTGGCTGTCAGTACGCAATGGAAATAACTGCTTTATTCTTCCCTTGAGATGGGAAAACAGAAATTACAGTGGGCACCAGCAAGTGACAAAAAGACTGAAAATATGCAGGGCTACTTGGAAAACCCACTCATTTCACCCACGTTTCTCTTTAAAGTGAACCTGAATCTGAAGAATAAAACTGGCTTTGGAGGATGTTGCTGCTGGGGAGGAGACCTACAGATTTTCAGAAACTCATTCCCTCTTCCATATTTCATGGAGCTAAATCCTCACAGAACCTTCGGGATGGTGGGACTCAAAGGTATGATCTAAAAGATAGAAAGCTGTCAGGTCCCTTTCCCAGCTAAGATGGGGCTGCTCCATGGAATTGCCCACAGATTAAAACACTTTGATCTAGGCATCTCCAAGGAGGTGGCCCTACTTGTTGAGGTCTAATTGACTGCAGTTGAAGAGGAGTCAGGCTAGTGCCTCCTGAGGTGCCAGTTGAGAGATGTCCACCTACAAAAGGCTGGTAGAGATGAGAAATGACCCATTTTCCCCTGCTGAGATGCAGTGCCTCATACATATGGTATGGCCTGTACCACACCATTGCACATTCCTCTCATCAAACTCAGCTTCTGCTGGTTTTCTTCAGAAACATCTCTGGTTTTCTTCTGAAACATTGTCCCCCTGTACTTGGCACTGGTGAGGCCCCACCTCGAGTGTCATGTCCAGTTTTGGGACCAAGAAAGACATTGAGGTGCTGGAGCGTGTCCAGAGAAGGGCAACGGAGCTGGTGAGGGGTCTGGAGCAGGAATCTGGTGAGGAGCGGCTGAGGGAGCTGGGGGTGTTCAGCCTGGAGAAAAGGGGACTGAGGGGAGACCTTCTCACTCTCTGCAACTCCCTGGAAGGAGGGGGTAGCCGGGGGGGGGTCGGTCTCTTCTCCCAAGGAACAGGCCATGGGACAAGAGGAAACGGCCTCAAGTTGCACCAGGGGAGGTTTAGGATGGATATTGGGAAAAATTCCTTCACTGAAAGTTATTAAGCATTGGAAGAGGCTGCCCAGGGCAGTGGTAGAATCACCATCCCTGGAGGGATTTAAAAGACAGGTAGACGTGGTGTTGAGTAGTGGTTTTGTCAGAGTTAGGTTGACGGTTGGACTTGATGATCTGAAAGGTTCCCTCCAACCTGGGCAATTCTATGATTCGATGACGTCCCAGACAGAAGGGGTCTATGCCAGGGCTGAGCGCACTGACCTCACGCAGGGTGTAAATTGGAAAGAAGAAGCGATGTCAACTGAGCCCACACAGTGGCATGAGACTGATCTCCGGAGCCACACCATGCATTTTGCAAAGAGACTAGCTAAAGAGAAATCCTGCCAAGCTGCAGAGTGACTCTGCAGCAGCCCTGGCTTTTCTGTTTCTAAGAGCACGTTACCTTGGTGAAATGGGAGAGTTTCACAAGTATAATACAGTGTTGGGTTATGTATTACCGTTACATGAGGCAAATAAAGCCTAAGAAGGAGAATGCAGAGGTTCAGAGAGAAAACAGTAGCCCTTTGGAGCAAAATAGCAAGGTTTAAATAGGACATTCACTTACTACATCCTCGGAGGGACTGTTAAAGCCCCAAGGCACCACCCTGCCCACTCCGTCCCGATAACCTCTTTCCAATAACGAAATGGCTCATTAGCCATTTAGTGACATTTTTTTGGGAAAGACATTTTAGGTCACAATCAGAGCTGGAGCTCCTTTCATTAGGGCTTAAACGAGAGCAATTAGCAATAGCAATCTGCTGTTCTAAATGAGTGAAGAAGAGGGGTGTCCAGTACCTTTGAATCAAACTGGTTCATGGAGGCATTAAGCCAAAGAAAACCCTAGACCTTACTTTGCCTTATTGTAGACCACTTTCCACGCAGCCTAACTTGCCCACCAGGCTGGAGTTTGTCATACTTTGGATGCCGAAAAATGCATCCACAGGAAGGTTGAGTTCCTGCAGAGTAAAGGCGGCTCTAAGGTTTCAGCTTGAACAAACGCACTCAGAGTACCAGGGACTTTGCTCTGGGGGTCAGTAGGTGACTGGCTTTTGCACTGAACAGAGAACTGGTGGATGTGCAGAGGCTACAAGGGTCTGGATGCGTTTACCAGGGAGGTAGGGAGTGGAAGTCAGGGTGGGTAACCCCTCCTGGGAGAGAACATCTACTTGAAATGGATAAAAACCAGCCTCCATTAGCCAATACATCGCCCGACAGCATCTCACCTCCGCGTGTGGATCCCCACCCAGCAACCCAGCACTGTTGCCACGTATCGATGTCATGTATGAAGGGCAAGCAGATGGGGGTTTTCTCATTGCTGAACTCAATGGGAGAGCTGAGCAGGATCAGAGCGATATCATTTTCCATGCTCATTCCGTCAAAGTTTTCGTGGAGGATCAAGCTGTCCGGTTTATGTTCTTCCAGCGGGAGGCTGAGGTCGGCTCCCCCAACTACGACGGTGAGGTCTGGTGGCCTTATATACAAAACAGAAGCAGTGTAGACATAAGTAAACATGAAGGCTTTGTGTTATAAAGGTTGGTGCCTCCACCCCCTGAGCAGGGTAGGGTGGTGCTCAGCAAATTGCAGAGGCAGGTTGTCTATAAATATCGTAGAAATATACCGTCACTTCTAGGGAAAGATAATTTTCAAGGGAGAGAGGTGCAGAGGTAGAATGTGAATGCAACCGTGTTATAAATAGCCCAGTCGCTAATGAACAGATGGAGTGGGCTGGATCTTTGGGATCGCTGTGCCCTGGGCTGGCGACTCCGGACCCCGCTGCCCCCAGCCAGCTGCTGCAGGTTGTGATGCCACAGGTCATTTGTCACCGAGCAGCTCTGGCTCTCCAACCTGCCGCGTCTTGGAGAGGGTTGGCAGAGGGCTGGACACTGCCCCTGGGCATTGCCTGAGGTTGATTTATCCAGAAACTGCTGTTTTAAAATCAGACTCTCCATGAGGTAAAGGTGTTTGCTATATGGAAGCCAAGGTAATTTTGGTGTTAGAATAAGCTGGAATGGAATATACCTTTTTTAGATGCACAGGAAATGCTCGGGGCTATCAGAACTGCATCACAGGCATTTATATGAGGCTGCTCAGACCTCCCTTCAAAATGTTCTCCTTCTGCATCTCCTGGTTACACAGATTTCTGCGCATTTCTGTTGTAACAGTACCTCTGATCAAAAATGGGCCTGTTTTCCCCAAAGGAACCAATTCCTGTGTTCAGGGCTCTCTTTCTGGCTCAGTCACGTGTGTGTTGCAGTTGACCTCAAGGACATTCACATCCCACACCCACGAGGAGCGACGTTATGAACCCGTTGTGCCTGGGCTTCCCCCCGAGTACTCACACCTCTTCTGCAAAGCAATGGGCCGCAGTTAAAACCCACAACGCGCTGATGATGGTGCCCCCGCAGATATGTTCCCCGTTGCTCTGGATGCTCACGTGCCACGGGAACTCCCCAGCCTTGGCATATCTCCCCACCATGGTTCTCTTGCCAGTCTCCAGAAAGGACTCGTAAGACGGTCGGAGGCCACACTCTGGGTACAAAATGGGACACGTTGCTCACGTACAGCAGCGCCGCTGCCTGTGCTACTAACCTAGAGGGGCAGGACATCAGCTAAAGCACTGGTCTGCAATTGTCCGTGCTAGTCTATGTCTACCAAAGCCCCTGGCATCGCTGCAGCCTCCCCAAACCTGCATTCTGCCGAGCAACGCCCAGGCAGTTGGTGGGCTAGCAGGGCCATAGACCACTTCCCATGGGCAGGTTGGATAAAATCCTTGTTTAGGGTGTATGAGTGGAAGAGTTCAGCGCCAGGCTGTAGTACGAGCCGTACGTATATGCCATCAGGTACAAGGAATAAGCCCGGGCCTATTTCATTTACCAATGCGTGTATATCCTGTAGGGCTACTAGCGGTTCTGCTCTGCTGGTCATTTCTGAACGAAAACAATTGAGAAAAAAAGCCTGCATCCACGCTGCTGACCAGAGAAGTTAAAGAAAAGAGGGTAAGCAGCAGCATTTCAACCCCAGTCTTAGACCAACACTCTTGGACAACATTCAGAGCAGTGACACTTCTGCAGACACCTCAGGACATCTTCCCCATTCCATGTTCTCACCAAAGGTAACGCATCTCTCTGCCAGGGGCAACCAGGATGTGACGTCACACGATCCATTTGTTTCTGCTGACGTCACAGTTGGATGCTGACCTTCCTAAGGCCATGAGGGAAAGCTCGGTGATTTCCAAGGGGCATGGAATTTCCTTTAGCTATGATAAGAGTAGGGCAGGGGTGAAATTCCTGTCTGTATCCCGGACTGGCTTTCACGGGGTATTGCAATGGTGGACTTCACGCGTTGGGTGCTGTAGGCCTTTTTGGATGTTGAACCATAGAAGACCATAGCTGCTGGTCCTGCACTAGTTTTTGTCTTCAACTCTAAGAAGTGCTGAAGCTAATCAAACTCTGAATTAATTTTCTCTTCTTCGTTTAGACCGTGTCTGTGTTTTCAGAAGAAAGAGGCAGCTCTGTGGGAGGGTAAATTTCAACCAGTGCCAAATCAAAAGTAGAGTATCAAAGATGTTAAGGCAGCCACTCCCTTCTTCCCTGTGGGCAAAGGTGACTCACAAGACCAAATCCAGCTTAAAAAAATTAATCCATGAGGCTGAATCATTAGCGTTTCACCTTTACTGATTGTATCCCCCATACACCTTTGTACCTTCAGCAGCAACCGCAACGGGTCAAGACCCAAAACTCCACCCTACAGTAACTCCACACTTAATTATGTGGTGGCATAATATTTTGGTGTGGACCAATTTTAGCATCAATGGGCCCATCTACGCTGATTTCTTAATCGACATGTTATTTCCATTAGGACAGGACTTAAAAAAACTCAGCCAGGCTCAGACTTGAGCCCGGCTATATTAAGGAGAGAATGGTGCTTTTTTCAAACACTTTCCAGCTTGTTTCAAAACATAACTATAGCATGGAGTAGGAGGGGAGGGAGGGGAAAGGACAGAAGGGAAACGAGCAACATTTTATGAACACCCAAATGATCCAGCATATGAAATGTTTTGCCTTGCACATTGGAGCAAATCAGGAGTTATCCCACCGAAGTCTGAATTACACAGAGGTTAAAAACACATAGGATGAAAGTCAGACTTTATTTTCCTCTCTTCTTTGCTTTTATGTCACCCCATGCTTAGGAAGTTAGACGAAAGTGCTGGTTTCCTTGACAGTGAGCACTAGAACGATTCAGTGGCACAACACATTAAGGGCAGGCAATCAGTTACCACAGCAACTGGAAATCCGGAGTGGGATGTGGGCACATTTTGGGGCATCTCCAGAAAAAGCCTAAACATGGCAACCCTGCCATAGGTAGCGCCTCTCAAGCTTGCCCCAGGAATAAATCTGCTGAAAGGACGGGTTTCCTCTGGCTTTTGAGACTGGAATGAACTAAGCACCAGCTGAGGAGCAAGGGAAGATGGGGAGACAATTTCTCTGACATGAAATTATTGCCTGTCCTTGGTTAAAGCAGGCAGGACTTCAGCAGTGGATTTACAAGCCCAAAGACTGACTATCTGATGCACATTTTCAGTCGCTCCAAGCTTGGAACTGGATCTGGTGTGCTGGGTAGTTACAGGAGGCATTTGGGGAGCTGTTTTGGGCCTTTCTGAGCCTAAAACCTGAGCTGGTGAGCAGGAAATATCAAACCAAGCCATGGAGAGTGCCGTGGAGAGCCATCCAAAAGGAAAGGCCGCAGATGTGTGTCTCTGGGTTCCCACCATCTCACCCTCAAAATGGCTTTATGAGCTCTGCTGCACAGAATCGCCACGTCAAGGCAGGCTCCTACAAGCTTTCCTTGAAGAAGAGCTAAGTTGCTCCTTTATACATCTGCAAGAGGACACAGCAATGACACGTGTTCTTCAAACCGAGTGATTAAGACAGCATCCAAAATAGGAAACAGGTGAGAGGTTCAAGCCCACACCTCCCACTGCCCTGGGAAGTATTGCAAGTGGCAAGTTGGATAGGTGGGACAAACCCATCCCCATCCCTCCTACTGAAGCTGTTTGTCCTAGTGCTATACCCCATAGCATATATAAATCCCATAGTATCCCATCTCCTTACAGGATAGCCCCTGCATCCCCCATGTCCTTTGGCTGTAGCCTTTAGTCTCCACTCTGAGGACCCCATCAATAAAATGAAAATTTATTTTCAGAGAATGGTTTAGGTTGGATGGGATCTTAATGATCATCTAGTCCCAACCTCTTCCTCAGATCTCATCTCAATCTCCTCTCTTCCAGTGTAAAACCCTTCCCCCTCATCCCACGGCTCCCCTCCCTGACCCAGAGTCCCTCCCCAGCTTTCCTGGAGCCCCTGGAGGGCCTGGCAGGGGCTGGAAGGTCTCCGTGGAGCCTTCTCTTCTCCAGGCTGAACCCCCCCAGCTCTCTCAGCCTGTCCTCCCAGCAGAGGGGCTCCAGCCCTCCCAGCATCTCCGGGGCCTCCTCTGGCCCCGCTCCAACAGCTCCGTGTCTCTCCTGTGCTGAGGCCCCAGCGCTGGAGGCAGCACTGCAGGGGGGTCTCCCCCGAGCGGAGCAGAGGGGCAGAATCCCCCCCCGGCCCTGCTGCCCACGCTGCTGGGGATGCAGCCCAGGCTGCGGGGGGGTTCTGGGCTGCCAGCGCACGGTGCCGGCTCCTGTGGAGCTTCTCATCCACCAACACCCCCAAGTCCTTCTCCTCAGGGCTGCTCTTCATCCATTCAGCCCCCCCAGCTGGGGATTGCCCTGACCCATGTGCAGGACCTTGTGCTTGGCCTGGTTGAACTTCATGAGGTTCTGGCTGTGCTGGTATTTTGACTGTACACGCGCTGGGGCAGAGACTGCCCAACGTTACGTCTGCACAAGCACCCGCCATAACGAGCTCTGGCCTTGGTGGGGGCTCCACGAGCTATTGAAGTACAAATAATTAATCGTAGGAATAATTATGTTACAGTGCGGACAATATGAATTCTACTCCTCTGTACTGTCATGCACAATAGTACAGATTTAAAAGCCCTGGTGTTTAATTAGCAGCTGCAGACTTTTATAATATTTGATACTCTTTTTAGATCTACCCAGATAAATACTTAGAACCATGGAACACAACACAGACAACATTTTTGTTTTTTTTGCAATTTTATTGTAGTGCAGGAAACAAAATTGATTTCTTTTTGTGTTTAAACACTTTTTGGAACTGTCAGAAAGAAGTGTCCCATTACAATTTTACTTTTTCTTACTAAAATTATTTCAGAAAATAGGCACTACAGGTGATACTACATGTTGACGCGAAAGTGGAATTGTGAGAGAATTACTGATCTCATACATTTACCATTCTCAAAGACATCAAATTATGGCGTTGTGATAGTTAAGATGAGCCCAACCATGTCTCCAGAAGTCAAAGTGCTCATAACACGCGCAAATTCATTAACCCAAGAAAATAAATATGTCTGTAGGCATTAGCTATGCAAAGCAGTTAGCAGGTGCCACCACCCCCTAATTCAGCCCTTTTACAACATTTCAAGCCAAAATTGTATAAATTTATTTTCTCCCCAGATTACAAGATTGCAAGGCAACCCCTGTGAGCTGCACAGAGCAAGAAGCATTTGCCAACAGGCGGGATTTCTGCCTCTGCTTTGGCTGTTACTGTCAGTGAATGGGAAATTGCACAGATTACGGAAAGCTGCCCCAAGATTCCCAAATCTGATGCTATGGCCGTACGGTAACACCTATCAGGGTTGTTTTCAAACAACTCCCTAAACCAAAGTGGAGGCGGAGGAGTAAGCACAGGCTATTTCTTGATCCCAATAGGGCAGGAAAGCCCCGTTCCCCCGAGGCCACAGTATCCGCCGGGGTTCTTACTGAGGTACTGCTGATGGTAATCTTCGGCGTAATAAAACTCCGGAGCCTCCCGGATTTCTGTTGTGATGGTACCAAAGCCGCTCTCCGTCAATACCTGTCAAGAAACACGATGGAAAGCCATTAGTGGTTTGCTGGCTTGTCTGCTGATGAATGACGTTTTCTCTCAGCAGGAGCCACAGACATCTCTCAGCGTTTGGACCACAGCTGCAGCACATCCCTGAAAGCCCTTCAGCCTTCCTCTCACGTTATTTTGCTAGGAGACACTGCGAGCACCAAAGTGGGCGTTGGTGAGAAGAGGTAGTGCACCCTCCTGTTTTAATGGCTGGTTTGTTTAATTTGCTATGGCCACACAGTCCTTCTCTCCTCTTTATTAATCACGCCAGGCAGGGATGTGGCGCCATCAACGGAAGTGGAAAACAAATGTGAAAGGCAGCCGAGCACCCTTTGATCAAGCTGTTCCAGCTGCCTCGCAGTGTCCAAGGAAGCGTTCAAGGTCAGGTTAGACAGGGCTTGGAGCAACCTGGGCTGGTGGGAGGTGTCCCTGCCCAGGGCAGGGGGTGGCACTGGGTGATCTTTAAGGTCCCTTCCAACCCAAACCATTCTGTGATTCTGTGACCGAGAACTTCACCTGGCAGGTGCCTCAGCTTTGAAATGCGCTAACCAACCCAAATGTCCTTATGGCAAGGAGAATTTCTGGGTGAAATTTTAGCCCTACTGATGTCATTGAGAAATACAAGCATTTGGGGTCTTTTCAGAGTCGCTGCAAACCCATTCTTCATGAATAACAGTTCCATCATGACCAGAAAGGTATTTTTACGGCAAATTACGGCTCATTTCTGAAAGATCTGCCAATACGTGGACAAGAAGCAATAATCACTTTGCAGGAAAAGAAGGAATGTGGGTGAGGTTTTTAAATTAGACTTTAATTTCTTTCTGATATCCCCTAACTGCCTTTGAAACTCCTGAAAGATTTCTGACAAGAGGAAATTTCTTTTTAACATGAATTGCCATGACATTTTTTCCTACTGCATTTTCCTTTTCTAAGGAAAGTGGTAAGCAGCAACACTTTGGGGTCAGTTCTTGTCTCAGTGGGGGCATAGCTTGTGGTCATTGAAGTCCACGATAACCTCATAAGCACTTTAATTGGTGTCAGACTACTGTTGCAAAGTATATTTGTAAAGTGCTGGATGTAGATAAATCGCATTGCTATCAGCCAGACTTGATGGTAAGATCAACTGTAAGACCGAAGCATCAGCGTTTAAGATTACCAGATAAATACGTGTTCTCTCATCATACTAATAAATGAAACCAATAAAAGGAAATCATCACGCAGAATCACAAAACCCAAGCTGGTAGACCCATTATAAGTCATCGAGTCCAACTTCTTTCATCATGATACGAGGAATGATAGCCGCTTTACTCCCAGCAAACATTTCTTTAGCTGTTTCTGAGAGATCTTTGGAGATGGAGATCCTCCAGTTTCCTCAAGGAGGCCATTTCAATATTGACCATCTTGTTAGAGAGTTTCTCCTAAAGCCTAGCCCAGTTAAGCCCACGACTTTCATTTAACCCCACTGTTGTGCTTGTGGAAAGGAAATCATTCCCACCCTCTTTACAACAGTCTTCTACATACTTGGTGGCTGGGCAGAGAGAAAGATGACATGTAATGGAAATAATGCTTCCTCACAGCATTAGCCAACACTTAAATAACAGGTGATTATTTGGGACCGAAAAGTCTTCAAATTTCCAAAACAGGGTTTCCTAGATCCTGCCTCAGCACAGCCAAGTACCGACCAGGCTCAGAGATCAGTCGCTGGACACTGTAGAGCATTAACCTGATTTATTCTGGTAATTTCCCTGTCTGGAGGATACATTTTGCTGTATTCCATTTTCAATCAGGAATGAAGCAGTAAGATTGATACAAAATCCATGACCGACCTGTCCGGGGAGCCCCTGGGTTCCCAACCCTACATCTAAATTCTCAGTGCAGGTTTGGAAGATGTCAACTAGTTAATTGATTGCATTTGAACACAGCACGGTAACAGGCCCAATTTCACAAGAATCTGGCCTTATTTCCCCGTATAAAATCACCAAACAGTGTTTTTCATCTTTGGGACAGGCTTTGTCCCAAGGGAATCAGATTATTTACCCGTCAGATGTGTGAGCGAAAAAGATAACAACCGTGAAGGTATGTATCACAACACGTCGGCAACAACTAACACGAAGGGGTGTCAACACAGTTGCTTTTAGAAAGCAGTATTTCACTTACTTTCTAACCTTCCCAGCAAAGAAAAGCACTTTTTAAATTATCTTCCCTCCAGAAAGATGGCACAAGCTCTGTCATCATGGGCATTAGTCATTTACTTGCCGCTGTAAATGCATGTAAAATTGGCTTCCCCCCCCCTTAACTGAGTCATGAGGATGCTGCTGGAGGGATGGATATTTTTCTACTGTGCAAAACAATTTTCGTTAGAGATTTTTACCTGGGAGTTTTCCATCATTGGCCTAATTTTGTCAGTTAGAAAATCCGTTCTGTTCAATAACATACCACAAGAGGGCATAAACATCATTTGTCCCTTTCAGAATTACTAACAGTCTATTAAGACACCGCACGCTGAATAAAGCCCAAGCTCAAGACAACTCATTACATTGCACTTTGGTCATTAGCAAAAGATACCAGCACTGTTGTCAGAAGCAGCGGGGACCCCAGGCTCCGACACTCTGCCAAACACTACCTCGAATGTTTTGATTTTAAACGGGAAAATATTTTCCTCGCACTGACTGCGTCGATGCAGAGATAAAAACATCACTGGGAAAGATGATGAGGTTCACGATGTGCTGGCTCCTGCAGGTGTAAATCAGCCCACTCTTGATTGATTTCCTGCCGCCGAGGCAGATATAATTTGATGATAATCCTGTTCTAGCAGAATTTTTAGTCCTCGCTGTCTCAAAATTCCTGAGCCACCCGACGTGACCTCCCGTTACCATGCTGCAGCCAAAAGGGCTACTGCAGCCTTTGCATGCAGAAATGGGAAGGACCAAATTAGGGAGAGTGTAATTAACCCATGGGCCTTTTTACTCAGTGCAGACCTGTTATTGTGTCCAGTTCTGGGCTCCCCAGTTCAAGAAAGTTCTGGGCTCCCCAGTCCAAGAAGGACAGGGAACTACTGGAGAGAGTCCCAGAGAGGGCTACGAAGATGATCAAGGGACTGGAGCATCTCTGTGCTGAGGAAAGGCTGAGAGCCCTGGGGCCGTTCAGCCTGGAGAAGAGAAGCCTGAGGGGGGATCTCATCAATGCTCATCAACATCTAAAGGACAGGTGGCAAGAGGATGGGGCCAGACTCTTCTCAGTGGTGCCCAGCGACAGGACAAGGGGGGACGGGCACAAGCTGGAACACGGGAAATTCCATCTGAACAGGGGGAAAAAAACTTATTTCCTGTGAGGGTGGCAGAGCCCTGGCACAGGCTGCCCAGAGAGGTGGGGGAGTCTCCGTCTCTGGAGACATTCCAACCCCTCCTGGACGCGTTCCTGTGCCACCTGCTCTGGGTGACCCTGCTCTGGCAGGGGGTTAGACGGGATGATCTCCAGAGGTCCCTTCCAACCCCTGCCATTCTAGTTTTCTGTGAAGGTCTTAAGGAACTATTGTATCTTTTTTTTTCCCAAATACTCTGCTGTAATTCAAAGACAATTAATTCATTAATTTTTTCAAGGTACTTCTTGACTTTTGCCATAGGAGAGGTCACACTAGAAGATCACAGTGATCCTTCAACTGATTATAATCCAGCCCCAAAAAACCTGGCGGGTTCCACTGGCCAGAGGCCAAACCAAGCCAGAACCCAAATCTCACCCAGCTGTAATGGACACAGCCAACTCCGTACATCGGGATAAGTGCTGGAGGAACGTGTTGGAGCCAGCACCAGGAATGTCAGCACTACTAATTTTTTAAACAACCTGTATTTCCAGCATGTAAAAGATTTTGTTCGATGAGTTTCCTAATTTGTTAGAGCCTGTGCAAGTTTTTATTCAGTTGTTTGCTTTAAACTTCTTGCCTGACCATGTCATTACAACCAATGATGCAAAAAAGAATTCCTTATTCACTCTCTCCATAGCGATCTTGATTTTACACCTCTGCCTTAATCCTGCTCATTCATTTCTTCAGCAAGCTTCACAGGCTTAGACTCCTCGCTTCATAACTCAGGTCAGCTTTCTCGCCCTTCTCTGCATCTTTTCTAGTTCTATTTTCCTGCTGCATTGAGATGGGGTGACTGGAATTGCACTCTATTCAAGATCACCACGGATTTATTCAGTGGTCCACTTACATTTTCTCTTTTATTCTCCATCTCCTTCCCAGCAATTCGTAGCATTCCACTTGCCTTTCTGACCTCTGCTGAGCACTGAGCAGACGTTTTCAAAGAACCATCTGCAATGACGCCAGGACCTCTTTCGCGGGCTGATTTAAACCCTATCATTGTGTCTGCACTTGACTTTTATCGACATGGAATTTCAGCAGCTATTTTGTTGCCCAGACATTTGGTGTTGTCAGATTCTTCCGCAACTTTTTGTAGTCATGTCTACTTTTGCTTACCTGGAATAACTCTATACCATCAGCAGATTTTGGCACGTCGCTATCGTCTGTCTCCCTTTTCCAGCTCTTTTATGAATACATTGAAACGCACAGGTTCCCAAGACAGGTAATTGGTAATTTCCCTTCACTGTGAAAACTGCCTGGTTATTTCTGTCTTTTATTTCCTATCTATAGCCAGTTATTCATTCAGAAGAGAAACTTTCTTCTTAATCCACAGCGCCTGGCTCCCTTTTATGCACCCTTTTATGTGTGCAAGACATGAGTTTCCTCTGCTGAAGTCACATCAACTCTTCTCTGAAACACTGTATTCTACGTGCGTCTAACAACTCCTGATAACGCAAGCAATCCACAGCATAAAACATCAGACCTAACTTGTATATAATTCTGCTAGATCATCTTGGAGATACCTCAAGCACAGAAGCAGCCCACTTTTCGATCCTTCGGTAGCAATTTATATTTAATCCAATTTAAATCCAAAGCCAATTTAAATCACAGCTTACTGTGATGCTGATGTGCAAGCCATTTCCAATTTAAGCTCGTTTCATACCTGAAGCCAGCCACCACCTGGCTGCACTGACCTGCCACTCTTCCTATCAATGGTTTCCTCCGAACCTCTTTGGCTGTAGCTTGAACTTGAGACAGTTTCTTAAAATTGTAAACATGACTTGGTGTGGGAAACCCCCAAATTCCTCAGCTGTGAACACAGACACGAGGAATTATGTAGCTTTCTGCTAAGGTATTACCTGTGTCAAGTCCTTTATGGACAGCACAAGACTTGCAGATGCTTTGTCTCCAGAACTGATTCCTAAAATGCTCAGCTATCCTAAGGAAAATATCTTAGTGAATTAGTGAACTGGAGCAATTAGTTTGGATGCAGATCTGCATCTATATTTGGACTTGTGCAGCACATCCTGGCAAGAAGCAATTTTCCTCCTGGCGGCACTAAGGGTGGAGATGTTCACCAAGACACTGTCTAGAGCACTTGCACAGCAGATACTGGGCCATTAAACGGCCAGTGAACACTGCCTGCGTAGGACCAGCAACTAGCACAAACATCACTGTCAGTAAAGATGTGATTTTGGACACACAGGCTTGGAACCACAACAGATTGTGGCAAACCAAACCCTATTTTTTTTCCTTTTGAACCATGCCATTTGCTTATCCAACCTAACCCAGTGCTACGAGTCCTGTCTCACAGAATCACAGAATTACAGAATCCCAGGCTGGCAGGGGTTGGAAGGGACCTCTGGAGATCATCCTATCCAACCCCCTGCCAGAGCAGGGTCACCCAGAGCAGGCGGCACAGGAACGCGTCCAGGTGGGGTTGGAATGTCTCCAGAGACGGAGACTCCCCCACCTCTCTGGGCAGCCTGGCCCAGGGCTCTGCCACCCTCACAGGAAAGAAGTTCCTCCTCATGTTGAGATGGAACGTCCCATGTTCAAGTTTGTGCCTGTTACCTCTTGTCCTGTCGCTGGGCACCACTGAAAAGAGCCTGGCCCCATCCTCCTGACACCCACCCTGTAAGTATTTATAAGCATATTTATCTCCACAGTAGTGAGGGGATCCCATGGCATGTAGGTGCAGCTAGAAAGACTTTAAGGGGTCTAATCATGTAGAGAGATGGTATCATCTTACAGATGTGCCCTTGTGGCCAAGAAGGCCAACGGCATCCTGGGGTGCATCAAGAAGAGTGTGGCCAGCAGGTGGAGGGAGGTCATCCTCCCCCTCTACTCTGCCTTGGTGAGGCCACACCTCGAGTACTGTGTCCAGTTCTGGGCTCCCCAGCTCAAGAAGGACAGGGAACTGCTGGAGAGGGTGCAGCATAGGGCTACCAAGATGATGAGGGGACTGGAACACCTCTCTGATGAGGAAAGGCTGAGGGAATTGGGTCTGTTTACTCTGGAAAAGAGACGGCTGAGGGGTGACCTAATTAATGTGTACAAATACTTAAAGGGTGGGTGTCAGGAGGATGGGGCCGGGCTCTTTTTAATGGTGCCCGGCAATAGGACAAGAGGTAATGGGTACAAACTTGAGTGTAGGAAGTTCCATCTCAACATGAGGAGGAACTTCTTTACTTTGAGGGTGGCAGAGCACTGGAACAAGCTGCCCAGAGAGGTGGTGGAGTCTCCATCTCTGGAGACATTCAAAACCCGCCTGGACGCGTTCCTGTGTAACCTGCTCTAGGGTGGCCCTGCTCTGGCAGGGGGGTTGGACTAGATGATCTCCAGAGGCCCCTTCCAACCCTATGATTCTATGATTCTATGATTCTATGTTTTTGCTTCTTAACTTGAAGGCCATGCGCTGGGTCGCTGGGACACCGCAGAGTCGGCATGTTAGCGAAATTGGTTTGTCCCACTGGCAGCAATTCAGTTCAGTTACGCGGGGTGATATCTCCCCTGTCCTCAACAGGGGAGGTGATATGGCAGACTGCCAAGGAAGAAACCAAACCAGTGCAACCACAGAAGGTTGCTCCGCACTCACTCCCAAGCAAGCGTGTTTAGCACGTGATACTCCCGCACTTTGATTTGCTACTGCCCTCTGCACCGACAGGAATTGCGGCTTCAGCTTTTTGTAGCCAGCTGATTATATTGAGCCAAAGGATGTCAAAATATTTAATCATCTGACATTGCAGCATGGCAACAACACATTCAAGGTGTTTGGCTCCTTGTTTATATTCAGATGGAAGTAGCGAATACTTGTAAAGTGCCTTAAGAATTCGGAATGAACTGTGCCAGAAAAGCAGGATTCCCTTGTACCTCCAAATACTTGAAGGAACAGACTGGAAGCCACTGACACTTTGATATGTCGCGCTGAAAATTCACAGAAGATTAGAGAAGGGGTTGAACCCACATACAAATTTGACCAAAAAAGCTTTAAAATTGGCTTCGTTAAATGAAACCATTCAATTTTCTGAGCAGAGGCATTAGTAAAGCAGCGGAGTATTAATTGGTTTCAAGCATTTTGTGGCTTTTAATAAAAATAGCATCATCCCGTGCTTGATTCAATGCGCACTTTAAAAGCAAGCTTACAGCCTGCGTTCAGGCCGCTGCGATATCCAGTTTGTCTCACGTCCCAGCAAGTTACACGACGCTGCTGTCTTTCTAATGGCCCCTCTAAAATCACCAATGTCAAAAATACTTGACGCCTACGACAGCTTGTGCTTCTGTATCGTCATTCATCCTTGATGTGCAACTGTAAGGCAAGCAATCTCACAACGCCGAGCGCTCCAGCAGCTGGTGCCTGTTTAAAACCTCCAGGGCTACCCCTTTATTATATTGGCTACTCAAAATTTCACATCAGCAGCAGCAATACTGAAATTCAGCTCTATTTCCGAAAGCACCAAGAGTTAAAGGAGCTGCACTATTTTGGGAGAAGGGCTGCAGGAATTAGTTGCACTGACCTGATCCTCTGTAGGATGGGAGTATGTGAACATCCTAGATACGTGATTACTGTGATATTTTTAACTGGAAAACAAATTAACTAACTTTGCCAAGTTTGTGGATTAGTTGCTGGCAGGCCCGGGAGCAGAAATTCAGCAATACGTGCTCACTTGTGTTGAGGACCAGCTACCCCCTACTTCGGTCCATAGAAACCAACATAATGAGTAGCAGGAGGCCACAATACAGTGCAATTAAGAAAGAATGTTTTATTTTCTCCTTCATTTGCTAAGTGTCATGGAGATATACCTCTCCTTTTCTGCAAGACAGCCCGCTCTGCACTATAACATCTCAATGATATATTATTTTAAATTGTTTCCTCTGTGCTGGAGCAGCTGACAGGTAAACATTCAACTGTTATTCTAGAGAATATTAAGCTTCAGTTTGCTGTGCTGGGTCCAGGCTTCTTGACGTCGGCTTTTCCAATCTAATTGATGCCAATGACCTCTACCGAGCCCTGGAATGGGCTGAAGTCATGTCTAGCTGATAAAATCTGCATTCGCACCCATGTAGGTGACCTTCTTTTGGAAATCATGTGTTTATCCACAGCGAGCCAGTTCTGAGCCCCCCAGTTCAAGAAGGACAGGGAACTGCTGGAGAGGGGACAGCAAAGGGCTACCAAGATGATGAGGGGACTGGGACACCTCTCTTATGAAGAAAGGCTGAGGGACTTGGGTCTCTTCAGTCTGGAAAAAAGACAACTGAGGGGGGATCTTATCAACACTTCTAAATACTTAAAGGGTGGGTGTCAGGAGGATGGGGCCAGGCTCTTCTCAGTGGTGCCCAGGGACAGGACAAGAGGTAACAGGCACAAACTTGAACATAGGAAGTTCCATCTCAACATGAGGAGGAACTTCTTTCCTGTGAGGGGGGCAGAGCCCTGGCACAGGCTGCCCAGAGAGGTGGGGGAGTCTCCATCTCTGGAGACATTCAAACCCCACCTGGACGCGTTCCTGTGCCACCTGCTCTGGGTGACCCTGCTCTGGCAGGGGGGTGGACGGGATGATCTCCAGAGGTCCCTTCCAACCCCTGCCAGTCTGTGATTCTGTGAGCCAGATGGGAAGAATGATCCCGCCAAGGAAAATGTGGGAGCAGTGGCTGGCAAGTGCTGAAGTCTAACCCCAGCTACCACTACAGGCAGTGGCATGGACTGGGACCAGATACCCACATTCTCCTCTTTCCATTTACCCCTCTGCACAATGGACTAAAAGATATTGATATATTTGATGCTAATGTTTTGCACAGGGCTTTGGAGCACTACATAATTAGCTAATGCTTGCACAGGGTTTTGGAGTGCCATATAATTTCTAAGTATTTTTAATATCCTTGCAGGGAAGCTAACTAGTCTCAGAACTCACTTTGCCTCTCGCAAATCGGGCAAGATTGAAACCGGGAATGATCCAATTACCTTGGTATTAATTCTGCATCCTTCATAGTGTGGGCATATGGATCTGAGAGCAGAAATGGGGAAACCCATTGACTTTATAGCTTGCTTTGGCCTTTGCTGTGATAGAAAACGAGCTACTATGTGACTACATTATAAATCTGAAGACATAAACATCCTATAGGGATGAGACATAACCTGGTCAAAGAGGAGAAATGCTGTTACGTGGGCCTGCTGGAATTGTTCATACTAGTGTGTTCTTCCAGTGTAGCACAGGGAAAATGCAGCTAAGAAGGAAATACAATAGAAACTTAAAAGATGGTGGTGCAAAGTGCTAAGCTGAAGAATCTCGATTCTCATCTATAAAACTGCAAAACTGACTTTGTCAGAGCTTTTGCCTGTTGACAAAACCCCCCAAACAACAGAGCACATCATCTGAATCGAGTAAACTGAGCCCAGCTAGAGACACGGCTTCACGAGCCTTAGGGGAAAGCTCAGTGTGTGTGTATATAGTCTGTTCCTTTGGTTTGAAGATCTGCTTTCTCTGAAATGCTTTTCTCTTAAATACTTAGCTTGAAGGAGGCTGTTTGGTCACTCATTCCTGCCAGAGGGGAAAGAATTGCTGGGCTTGGATATAAATCAGACCTGCCAAGGTAAATCACAGTTGGCCGATAGCCTGGCTATTAACATATCTGAGGCCCCAAGTGGTTATGCTCAGAGGGTCTAGGAAGGATCAGGAGTGCAGTTAGTCTGATATTTCCTACTATTTTACATCTGAGTGTACTTCCTCATTGCCCACAACAATCAGCTATACCAGCTGAAACGGCAGATTTATACAGGCAGGCTTCTTTGTACCTTCTAGCAATGGGAAAAGATGAACATTGAATTTGTCCTGAATTGTATTAAATGGAACCGACAGCGAAATAAAATCTGCAATTCTATTTTTTCCTGTTGGATACCGATCCTATGAACAGGCACAGAAAGGAAGTTGTATCCTGCTCTCCATCATATCAATCTAATTCTGGATTCAAAGCTTTCACTCCAGATACTGACTGGTGTAACAGGATCAACTTGACCCACAGTCTTTACAAGCTTGACCTTCAGAACAGAGCTTCCTGAACACCCATCCTGCCTTCTCTTGAGGGAAGAAAGATGAAAGTGAAGAATGGCACCAGGGGGCATTTAGGAGGTATAGGAAGATAACATTAGCAAAGATAAAAGACATCTTGCTCAACTAGCATCTGGGAACTAATTAGGTGTTGAAGGAGCCATTGAGGGAGATGGAAATTCTGTTTGTCTAGCCAATTTTAACGCAGCCAAACAGCCTTTTACTGTACATCCTGCATGGATAATTTATGATGGCTAAGAAAAGATATGCCCTGTTCTGACTTTCAGTGATCTAAAGCTAAAATCTATTCCGCGGTTTGAGACACCAGACTGTTCTTCACTAATCACTCATCCATTACTCTCATATTCCTGAAATGAAAAATGGCTGGGTCCAAACTGAGATGGGGCCACCGAGAACAACCCACACACAGAGCAGAGAAGCTTAGTGCAGAATCTTCCAAGCTGTTGCAGACCAGAACTGGTATCTGAGAAGGTAACCCGGGTCCAAAAAGCAGCGTAATGGTACAATCAGGTAAATCCATGCTGCCTGCGCCCAGAAGAAAATGCTCCACATATAAATACTGTGTTGACAAGACTCCACCACTTCCATTAGCTCAGTTACCTCTGAGCCATGCCTTGCTGCAAAGTGCAGACCAGCCTGTGCGATGCAAGGTACTCCCTTGTGTATGTATCCTTTGCAATAAATGGAATTCAATCCAATTATTTTTCATTCGGGGGAGCTGCAATGTAGAAGTAAAACTGTTCATTTCACATATTTAATGTAGAGGGCTCAGTTCAGCTCTACTGTTACATTGCCATCATTTTATTTTTCTCACTGAAGTCAACACTGGATTTATATCAAGTATTTCTTCCACAATATACAAGCACAACAGTTTCTCAGGAAACATATGAATTTTTAAGAGGAATAAACAACTAATCTTTTCCTAAAAGTCCAGAAATTACTTCTGTTGTGATCGGTGGGAAAACTTTCAGACAGAGACCACGCAGGAGTATTTACTACTGAAATCATATTGGTAAACTGGAATATCTGAAAGAAGACCCTTATAATGGAAATTGTTGGGCAGCTTGTCATCTCTGCCACTTATTTTGCCTCTAATAACAAGCTCTGTTTTTCTTTTCAGCCGCTTACAACCATTAGTGTGCAATGTTAAACCATCCCATCCCCAAAAAGCTGGAAGATGATTTGCGTTGTGTTGTCCACTCTCTTTAGAAGGTAGAGGTGTTTGTGGTGAAAGCCTTGAGCCTACTTTCTAGAGCGGCAGGACTATCGCCCGGCTCGCCTCCGACTGTCCTGGGGACTTTCGGCAAAACAAGCACTCCCCATCTCTCTTTCTGCTTCCGTTTCTCATTCTTTAAAATGGCACTAATACTACTTATCCTTTTTTTATTCCAGCTCTGCAGGGCACGCACTGATTCTTACAATGGCCATATGTGCACCACTTGGCACAACGAGAAGCCTGACCAAAGCTGCAGGCTCGTTGCCACAGTTAAAGCAAATATGAAGAAAGTTATCATACAGTCGACCTCACAGCTCCTACGTCAGCTGAGACCACAAGGGAAACTCTGGCCGTCCTGAGGTCAAGGGGATTTTGTCAATACTCTTCATTCAACCAAACTTTCACGCAGCCACAGGAGGATATCTAGAGTGGAGAACGACTCATCTTGAACGCCTACCATTAGACTCACCTACTAAACTAGCTGCTGTCACCATTAAAGTATTTTCAGTCTATATCGCTGGTTTCTTATATAAGGAAAAATCTCAGAGGGATCTAACATGTACCTAACACTCCTAGCAAATTACAACAAAACTTTTTCTTACGTTATACATTAAATATTCTACCAAAATAGAATCGTAGAATCATTTTGGTTGGAAGTGACCTTTAGGATCACCAAGTCCAACCGCTAACACAACACTGCCAAGTTACCACTAAACCATGTCCCTCAGCACCACGTCTGCACGTCTTTTACATACCTCCAGGGATGGTGACTCCACCACTTCCCTACGCAGCCTGCTCCAATGCTTAATAACTCTTTCAGTGATGAAATTTTTCCTAATATCCATCCTAAACCTCCCCTGGCACAACTTGAGGCCGTTTCCTCTTGTCCTAGCACCTGTTCCTTGGGAGAAGAGACCGACCCCCCCTCGCTACCCCCTCCTTTCAGGGAGTTGCAGAGAGCGAGAAGGTCTCCCCTCAGCCCCCTTTTCTCCAGGCTGAACCCCCCCAGCTCCCTCAGCCGCTCCTCTCCACCCTCCTGCTCCAGCCCCCTCACCAGCTCCGTTGCTCTTCTCTGGACACACTCCAGCACCTCAGTGTCTTTCTTGGCGTGAGGGGCCCAAAACTGAACACAGTATTCGATGGATGGGCTCACCAGATATCCCTTGTGCTCAACTGCAGCTTAAGGGGATGGGATGATAAAGGATGCTACTTGTCCCTGGGAAAGGAAAAAAACAAGACGATGTTACTCTGGTTTTCTTGAAAAGTAATATTTCATTTATACTGCACCTATAGGACAGGACCGTATGCAACACAGCACAGCAGAGTGTCTAAATCTACCTGGGTAGTCTGTCCTTCTCTTTCCCCTGGAGATCAGCAAAGGATGGGAGAAGAGCTGGGGGGTCCCTTTAAAGGTCCCTTCCAACCCAACACATTCTGTGATTCCATGATTCTAAGAGGAACAAAGAGCCTTGGCTTCCTCCCTCAGGCATCAGCAAACAGAGAGGAGATGAGTCCAGCACGAGATTGATGCGGACACCATGCACAGTCCGACCCACTGCATGTCAAATTAAACATAAAATGAGGTCCTTCCCCACAGTGAAAAAGGCAGGGAGGACTTCTCAGCAGCAGATCTGAAGGATCAGTACAGCTAAAGTTTAAGGAAGTTTCCAATAAAATTCCCACTCTGGTTTGAAATGGAAACCGTATTCTTCTGTGCTAGAACACGTGTGGTCCGACAGCTGCTGCCTTTCCAGCCTGGATCTTTCTGACCCTTCTGTCTGACCAGCTGAGTTCGGTGGAATATTTTCTGGATTTTTCATCTGTGTAACAGATCACAGACAGAGCGACCATTTTAAACCAATTTGGATCCTTCAGGATGACAAAACGTTTCTGTTATGGAATATATGCATAATTACTACTAAAATGACATTTGAAATGGTTACCAGGGAATACAATTTTAGCCCATACCAAGGACTGAAAAGTCAAGAGAAAATGAACAGAGCATGTTTTAATCAGAAGATAAGTAGTTTTGCAACTACTATAAATAGAAAAGGCTGGAAGAACACTTCCGACAAGCAGAAGAAAGCGTGAGGAGGGTAGAATTCCACAGTGTTTTGGCTTTGGACTTCAGAAGGTAGTGAGTATGAGATAGTGTGAAATACAAAGAAGCCTTTGTTGTTTACATCTGAAGTTTAAAAGTGGCACAGTGTGAATAAACAAAGGATGTTCCACGAAACACTGCAGCAGCGATGTACTCACTCCGTTTGAGTTCCAGAAACGGCATGTAAATAGAGGCATTGCCTTCTTGTTCAAAAAGAGAAGGAGGTAAACTTTAAAGCTTGCCTTCCAGAAAAACTCATTTACCCAGATCTTTAGGTTTTTGATAGGCTTTTAAGTGGCAGAAAACACACAAGCTTAATAAGATGAAGATCTGGATCGTTTAAGCGTTTGCTTTCAGGTTGGTTAAGCTTCTTACTAACGATAATAGTACTTGGAAACCTGAATTAGCTATTTGTTATCTCTTCTGGAAAAAAAAGTTTTGCTCTCAAGTACTGGGATAATATCAAGCAATTTCTTTTTTGTGCAGACATGAATAAACCATACCGCCATGATAGTTCCATGAGGGAACTGATTATTTTACGGGAGGATGCATTATGATCATTGATAAGGACTGAATCTAAAGATACATAGATTCAGTTAGATATTCAGGAGGATATTTCACGTTGAGCGGTTACGTAGCATCGAATGTGATTCAAGTTCGTTATGGTATCTGTATGTACCTTTCAATGCAAATATATTTCACAAATCTTTGGTCAAATTTGATTTTAATTCAAAATGTTCTAACCTATTCCTATGGCATAGATAGAGGGTAAATTTTCGATTAAAAAGATTTTTGATGAAAAAAATTGTTATGGTTTGAATTTGCTGGATGTGAGATCTAGACTGGAGCCAGCAGATGAAATCACCTTTTCAATAAGCATGTATAATCCTCAGAATTTCCATACAGATCGGTTTGGTTTTGCTTATTTGATGCTGAAACCAACTGATCTCCGAGCGGAAGGCAGGGTAATGCTCTCAGCTATACACTGTAGTTGTGTTCCGTGTATGCGAGGCAGCTCAGGGTACCAGAGACAGGCTCAGGCAGGTCCGATAAAAGACTCATGGGAACCCCCATCCCACTGGAGTAGCATCTAAAGGCCAGGAGACGCCCCCCCCAGGACACCATGAAGGTCACTGTGACACTTGTGCACCAGGCAAGAGAATTAAACTCCAAGGAGTCAGTCTGTGTCCCAAAACAGGCAAAACTGATAAAGCACTAAAGGGAAATGGGCGCAGCTGGGGTCAAACAGAAGCTGGTGATCTCCTAGATCCAGTGTCGCTCACTGCATCACCCTGCTAGGACCGTATCTAAACATCCGCTCCTCTGAAATCAATTTCAAAAAATCTATCTAGGATGATTAAACTGCTGGCAAGTTACTAGCACAGTCGCACATGACAAAATGAGACACAATTAATCCGATTTCTCTAAGCCTTCCCCATCTACAGACTCTTTGGTGAAGGTTTTGATATGGACTGTGGAAATCAGACTTTGTTTTCATAGCAATATGGTTCACCAAAGACAACCGAAAAAGATTTGAGTTATTCTTCAGGCATTAATATCTTCTTGTGTGAGTGCCCTCGAAAGCTGATGGCTTCTGCTTACAAGCCCCCAGACTGAACGCACAATGCTACTACTGAAATCTGCAAATACGTGGCAAAGAAGTCAAACTTGGGATGCTACCTAGAAAAGTCGAAATATGACCTGCGCTCTTTGCAAAGCAAGTTCACTCCAGCAGCCCAAGCTCTGTGCATATTTATTTAATACAATTACTTCCCTTCTACAGTTTTGAGAACAGGTTACTTGTGCCTGCGGCAAAACTATTTTACCAGAAGAGGGGAAAAAATGCAGTTGGCCAGAACATCAGCTGCAAAAAAAGCATAGTTCTTTCTTTCATGCCCTCTGGCAGCTGCCAAAAATGCTGAGAGTACAGGAAAGGGTGAAAACAAAATCCCTTCATAAGGAAACAGGGCAAATCCTAGAGCTTCAGCTCCTTCACACACCATCCCTGACCGAGCTTCAGGATCAAACTGCTCCTGAGCACAACAGGGAGCGATGCATACCTGGAGAGGGGACAGCAAAGGGCTACCAAGATGATGAGGGGACTGGGACACCTCTCTTATGAAGGGACTGGGTCTCTTCAGTCTGGAAAAAAGACGACTGAGGGGGGATCTCATCAACGCTCGTAAATACTGAAAGGGTGGGTGTCAGGAGGATGGGGCCAGGCTCTTCTCAGTGGTGCCCAGTGACATGACAAGAGGTAACGGGCACAAACTCGAACATAGGAAGTTCCATCTCAACATGAGGAGGAACTTCTTTCCTGTGAGGATGGCAGAGCCCTGGCCCCAGGCTGCCCAGAGAGGTGGGGGAGTCTCCATCTCTGGAGACATTCCAAACCCCACCTGGACGCGTTCCTGTGCCACCTGCTCTGGGTGACCCTGCTCTGGCAGGGGGTTGGACGGGATGATCTCCAAAGGCCCCTTCCAACCCCTGCCAGTCTGGGATTCTGTGTGATTCTGTGATTACAGGGGACCTAGCAAGTTATCTTTTAACTCCACATACCTTTGATTAGCAACAGCTTTCTTTCACAAGCTACAGTGCTTTTTTTTCACAAGCTATAGTGATCTCTTATCAAAGAGGTGCACTTTAGACTACCACTAAAAATCACAGAATGGTTTGGGTTGGAAGGGACCTTAAAGATCATTTTATCACAACTCCCTGCCCTGGGCAGGGACACCTCCCACCAGCCCAGGTCGCTCCAAGCCCCGTCCAACCTGGCCTTGAACCCCTCCAGGGATGGGGCAGCCACAGCTTCTCTGGGCAACCTGGGCCAGGGGCTCACCACCCTCACAGCAAAGAAGTTCTTCCTCAGATCTCAGCTCAATCTCCCCTCTTCCAGTTTAAAAATGACCCCCCTCATCCTATGGCTCCCCTCCCTGATCCAGAGTCCCTCCCCATCTCTCCTATAGGCCCCCTTTAGGTACTGAAAGGCCTAAAAAAAATAATAATAAAAAAATCGTATTGAAAACCTCCAGAGCTCCTTTAACTTGCCCACCTGCCCCGAGCTCTACCTGCCCCTTCCTGGAAGAGTTTAGATACAAACTGGTCTCATATGCGAGCAGCAATCCCCACCAAAAACATACCCCCCAGGAGGGGCTCGGGTGTTTGAATGAGATTCACAGTCAACAAGTTAATTTGTCAGTAAGCTTAGAAAACATGAGACCATCTTGGATTCGGGGTCAAATTCCACCCATCGTATAAGGCTCCGAGCATCCATGAAATGGATTTATGCGGCTGGAAAGCAGATTTGAATTTGGCCATTAGCAAAACAAAATACCGGAGTGATTGTGGCTGGAGAGGAAGCAAAGAAAATGCAGGGAATGCACTTTACATTTTCAGCGAGAACCTGGCATTTGCAGCACATCATCTCCCTGCCAGCTACGGAACAGCAGTGACTTGGCAGAGGTTCGACAGCCAGATGTCATCCTCATCTGGTTGCCTTGGCTCAGGCTGTTTGTTTGAAATGAACAGCAAAACAGAGCGAGTATGGGGTCTTCCTGGTGCTACTTTGCACCACAAGAAATAGAAGTAGGGAAGGTCTTTTGGGCGAGGCCGTAGTCCTCTGAATCTGGCATCGCTTTGCGGCATTTTGTCGAATTTACAGCCCTCGCCAGGGAAAATCTGGGAGGTGGAATCAGAGTTAACTGGCCAAGAACAAAACGGGATATAAGGATTTGTTTGACAGCTGTCTCTCTTCGGGTGATGAATACAGAACAAATGATCTCCCCGCGTACTTCCCCAAGGCAGCTTTGAACACATTTCGGTACTCAGAGTCCTGGGTGCGTTTCCTGGTGATAAAATGCTGCAGTTTTATTTCTGTGTTCAAATGCATTGCTATGTTCTCTCCTCCACTGTAAATTTTTGGTTGGTTGTTTTATTTAAGGAGAGAGAGATCACTTGTTTCCTGCATTTCTATTACATTACCCTAAACGGGGAGAAAAGCATCGGGGCAGTCCCTGTCTAAAACCCGCCGGCTTTCTAGTTCATTGTTATTTAACCTAGTGCAAGCTATTAAAGATGCTCTGATAAATATGGAGGTATGCAGTTCTAACATTACATATTCCCCCTACCACATGGTCCTTGAGATACAGCCCAAGAGTTTGAACTAATGGGCAAACGCTTGCCAGGGTTTTGATGTGGCAGCTAAGCCACAAATGTCTCTAGACCCAGGACACAAAAAGAGAGACGCACACGCCATTCTCACTAGGACCCCACGTGCCTGACCTTATATCAGAAGGAGAATTACTTTTTAAACTGAAAGCCTGATAGCGCGCGCGCGTGGATGTTTGTATACACATCAATATGTGTGATAAGAAGGCTGCTTTGTGGCAAAACCTGCCAACAAACCCATTTTTTTGTCGCCATCTGCTAGGAAGAGAGCAAGCACCTGTTAGGAGCAGCTGCTTGAATGCAGAATGTAGGTAAGAGAAAAATCAGTTTCATTTTGGAGTTGGCCTGCTGCAGGTAGCACATGGCGCTCACCACCAAGGATGCCAAGTGGTCCTTTTTAAGCTCGTCCTAATTAGGAAGTGGCTAGCGGTATGAAATCTCAGAACTGTTCATTTAAGTTATAACGGCAAGGCGAGAGAAACGATGGGGCTCCCCCCGCCGCCCCCCAAAACCTCTCGCCAGCCTCCGTCGGGGTCTCTGCCCTCTCCCTTGCCGCCTTCTTTTTTTGGAGCAGGAGCTAACAGAGCATTTGGAGATGTCGCGCGTGGCTCGGTGCCTCTCTTGGCACAGCCAGCTGGAGCAGGACATGTTGCTCCGAGGAATCACAGCGTTAGCAACACCCCTCCGCTCCTTCCTTCGGAGAACAACTGCTTCCCTTTTGCTGCTTCTTTAGGTCCAGCTCCATGTGGGTCCTCTAAGGGTTTCCATGAGAAGGAAATGAAGGAGCTCGGTCCAAGGGCTCGCTGTGATCAAGGCTATAGGCACCAACAGATGCCAACCCAGCCAGGCTGTCATTTCTCCAGGGGGAGCAATGGGGGTCCCACCACCTAGGCAACTCGGAGCGGGCAGGAGAGACACATTAAAGGATTTCCCGTACTCTTCCAAGCGATATACCCAAGACCACAAGTCAGCGTGGCCTCTCCCACCATGCCTGACACCACGCATGGTCTCAGATCTGCTGCCCTCAATCCATCCTTATGGGATCTGTGTTTCCACTGCAGGAATAAGGTCATTCAGTTGGTTCTCTCCCAAGCACAGACTGTTCCTGTCTCATTTTCTTCAACTGGTGAATACAGCCCTTCTGCCCCACAGCCGAGCTTGACACAGCCACTAGCATGCTGAAAGCGGCCAGCATCTCCCCATCCCAGGGTGCGAAAGGGCTTTTGGTCTTCAAAATCAGCAAGCTTGCAGGGGATTTTCCTGCTCCTTTTTACCACACAGCACTGCATCTGACAATCACTGGGGCACGTACTGTAGCCCTATAAGCAGCTCCTACATCTGGGTGACAACAACAGGAGGACAATGGATGGGTTTCCCTTGCACAGGGCACTGATATTTAGGAGCTCCTTCAGGCCCAAACATCTTCCCTTGTTCCCTTTTACCTGCTTCCTCATGTTCTTTACCCTCCATTTCTTGCCTTCCCAACTCCTTTTTCCCACCTGCCCATCTTCTGATTTGCCCCGTGTCGCCCTCCTGTGCTATGGGGATGAAAAATATTTGTCTCACATCCCGTTTTTATAAATAGCATGTCCAACTCGTTCAATCTGAGAGGCTGATATTTTTTTAAACGGCAGCAAAGAACCGGTCCGAGCGTCGCAGCGTGCGCAAAGGTGAAAATACAGAGGCTAATGTACAAACACAGACGCTGCCCTGAGAAACAAGGGATATTCCCAAAGCGTTTTCGAGGCTCCAGCCTCTGCGGTCTGCATTGCAGTTCAGCTGGATCAAACGCTGATCAACAAAAAAACCCTGATTCCTGGATGGGAAAACACCCATCCAGCTTGGGCTACGGAAAGGAGAGCAAGTATGTGAGGCTGACAGAGGAATAACATTTCTTCTGCTTGTAAAGGAGTAAATTTGATCTTGATGCAATGAACCACACATAAAATCACACAAAGCCACCCCACAGAGTCACTTCTCTGTACAAAGCTGCACTTTAAATTGCGTGTTTTAGAACAAATACCTTCGGTCAAGCAGGGTTTTTTTTTTCTTAATGCAGATTTATATCTGTAAGCACATCTGTAAGCATATAGATTCCTGCCTCCTGGGACATGCCTAATGGGCTCTGAATTCACTCTGGCTCATTTCTTTGTAAAGCATTGGCTATACAGTGGGAAAATTGAATAGGGTCTTTCACTGATGGATGTTTTCTCATTTTGAATTTAAATGTACAAACCGAGATGGCGGGTTATTATTGCCATAAGAAACAACAAAACACGCAAGAGCCATAGATTAGGGAGTCAGTGACACCGAAACATTCAAGGACAGGATGAGCTAATTAATGTTACCCTCTGCCCTCTAAATTAGTCATGTATTTACTTAAGTGCTTCTGCTCACCGCTCGCCGAAGGGCAGCGGCGCAGGAGAGGGTAACTCTGTCTGCCTGAGCTCCTTTTAGCCAACAAAGCCCATTTGGTAGCGAGGTCCATCCCCTTCTGTTTTATACGCTGTGATTCACCGTTGGGTTTGGGCTGTCTGGGGGGGAGACTGGGATGCTGAGCAGCTCAGTGCTGGCTCAGCATGTAGAGGAGAAGGGGAAGAAGCCATTAGAAAAAGGGGCGCTGAGCTCAGCATTACGGTTCATGAGAGCAGAAATCAAAGGTGTCTATGCCCAGGCATGAGAGTACCCCACCAGGAAAGCTTTCCCCTAGGTACAGCTAATGAAACACAGGGTAAATCCACCCCTGACAGCAGCCCAGTGGAGCTCTACTACAAAGCAAAGACTTGATGCACCCCAAAATATTAAAATATTAATATTCTGCACGTTTTTTACCACTCGCGCGCACTCAGAGGAAGAACCGTCAAGTCAGAGAACAGCTCAGTCTTGGAAACAGTCTGCTGAAAAGTCCTAACTCTCCTGGCTTTTCAAAAAAAAAATTCCAGCAACTGAAAGGGAAAAAAAGAAAAGCCAAAAAAGAAAAAAAA
>VYZM01011196.1:261258-295118 GCA_013398915.1 Dromas ardeola | reverse complement strand
AAAAAAGAAGGAAAAAAAAAAGGCCTTGTTCATGCTGTTACAGTTTAGGAACTGCTGGCATCCCTGTCTCCGAAAGGAAGGGGAGCGGAGAGCTGACTGCTCTGCAGCTGAGAACGTGTGTTCTGGAAGCAGCACGCCTGAGCAGATGGTGAAATGATTACTGCCAGTAAATGTTAGAGTCCTTTTTTTTTTTTTTTTGTTCCTTTTTATTTTTTTAAACTTGAATTCTGAACAACAGGGGAAAAATAATTACAAAGACCACATGAAAGCAGCTTGATTTCCTTTCTTTTTCCTCTCTGCAAGCGTGTGTGTCTTGTTCCTTCCTAACACCTCATGCTGCAAAAAAAAAAGTGGACGTTCCCTGGGTTTGCTGGATTAAAATCTAGCAACAAGCACTTTGTTCTGGCAAGTTTAACGCGGCCACCATACTGAAAGCTGTGTGTTCACTGGGAAATACGGAGGTGCAGGATTGTGTATAGGACCTTTAAAATGAGATACAGGGAAAAGGAGGAAGGATGTAGCTGTATATACGGTAGCCCACGGGCCAGCCATTAACCAGGCTCTGTGCTGGCTTGGGGTGTTACAAATAGCGCTCGGGGTAAGCAATGCTTGGGCGATGCCTCTCCCTCACATCATCAGGTGGTTTTGATTTCCCCCGGAACCTTTCCTCACCCCTGTCTCCTTGCCCAACCTCTGCCAGCCCCTCTCCAAGCTCCACAGGCTCCAGCCCCAGGGACCGGGGGCTTCCTCCCACCAGGCTCCTGGTCCCAGCTCCCATCTCCCATGTGTCCGACCAGCCCTAAGCAATTTCTAACCCCATGAGCTCTCCTGTTTCCCGCTCTCCATCCCAACTCGCTCCTTCTTGTCCCCTCTTAAAATCCGATTTCTTTCCTTTTCGCCTTCCAGGCAAGCAGCTTGTTCCTCCTCATTGCGCTGGGCGCCACGGCTTTAAAACCCCAGGAGAACCCGGCTCCCAAATTTGCGAAGAGCAAACATCATCCATGAGGGTAAGGAGCATCCCATCCCTTCGGCAGCGGTGGAAAGCAAGCCGTGACAACAGGGCACGCGCAGTCAGAGCAGCACGACACTTACCCCGCAGCGTCTTTTGAAGGCTTCAGCTGTTAAATGCTGTGACATCTCTCCCAAATGTGTGGGATTTAAAAAAAAAATAAAAAAATAAAAAAAATGCCTATAAACTAAGAAAGGCTAGGGAAATTTCCACAGGGGAGATCAAAAAATAAAAGCAGAACATGCGCAAAAGACGCCCCCTTCCCGAATTTCAGATCCCTGCTCTGCAGCAGGGAGGTACCAGGGCTCCTCGTAGCCAGGCTGGGAGAAATATTTTAGTATTGAAAACAACATGTTTTTCTCCAGCTTCCTTCTCTGAAGAATTTTGGCTGGGTCTTTAAAAATATCAGTCTGAGGAGGCAGAAAACTGTCATGGAAAATTTCACCACCCCCCCCAGAAATTAATGTTTGCTAAAGTATCAATCAAGCGAGGAAAAGACTTCTGAGAGGAACTGTCAGACATCCCCAAAACGGGGAGCATCCACCTGCAAGACTGAGGTTGAAAGTAACTTCTTCTCTTTCACCCGTTCACTAGTTTAGCAGTCAACTGCTGGTAACGCAGAAATAGGTATTTTTTTTTAATGTAGCGGTACATTTCTTTAATGGAACCAGTAAAAGGTGACTGGGAGGGGACGGCTCCATCTAACTCCTCTACAGGAGACGTAGCAGCAGCTACATGCTCAGGACCTCCTGCATATCCTGAACTTAGGAGAATGGTCCACTCTACCATCAACACCAACAGATACCCACCTCCAGAGAGGAGTTCGGTCCTCTTAAAATTTGCTTTGCCACCCACAGGTGCCTACACTGCTCCATTGGCTACAGAAGACCCCACCATTTCTTTATTCCTGTGTTGGGTGCCTCAGTTAGGTGCCAAAATTTCTGATGGTGAGTCCAGGTCAAAGCAAATCAAAACTGCAATTAGAAGACTGAGACTCCCCTGGGTATTCTTCTTGTGACCATATAGGAAAATGAATGGTGAAAATCTTCTAAATTCTCAAAGGTTATTATTATTAGCCATGAAACCCTCTTCTTTGAAAGTCAGGCATGATTTTTCAAGGTGAAACCTAATAGTAGTTAAAGAATACGATTTTAATTTCAGTTATAATAATTTTGAGGCTTTGTAGGGATATTTTCAATTACAATCACAGCTCTTATCCCTCGACGGTTTCCAGGAAAGAAAAGAGAGGAGTAATTGAAATGTTGCATCTTCATTCAAAGACTCCCCCACTTACCAAACAAAACCGAAATGAAGGGTGCCAAGAAAGTCAGCAGTGGACGATTGCATGAACACTTCTCTCCTTGAGATACAGCACTTGTATCAAGGACATACACCATCAATAACGACAACAGCAGCATTTGTCTTTGCAATTTAACTGTATTCAGAGCCCGCTACTCAAAAGCTTGCTTAAACAGTAATAGCATAAATGGAATCAGACAGACACTGGTCCTTGCAGTAGGCGCCACTAGCTTCTGAGTTCAAAGGCTGAGCATTTTAGCCGTGTAATAATGCATAGTATTACAAAGTATTGTGTTGAAAAGCAAATATTCCTACACACGAAAACACCCTGTTTCCCACAGGGCGCAAACCCGGCTTTCTCTTTCTTCGGCGCTGTAGCACTGCAATTGGAAGAAAAACCCACTTGTGACACTTGTGGGACAGCACTTCACGCTAAGTTACCAGGGAACAGGACAGGTTTGGGGTTGCTTCTTTTAATTTTTTATTTCAGCTAACTGAGCACATTCAGATTTAAGATCGACAGCGCAAAACCAGATAACATGGGAATACTTTAAACGCGTATCTGGAATACCCGAGCATTTCTCAGCTGATCAATAAATAAAAATCAATAGCAACTGAGGAAGCGTGCAAGGGATTTAATTCGATTTGAAAACGACCCATTTTCACGGTGATTTCCATGTTCACCAGGAGTGGCAAAGAACTTGCCGGGTCCAGAAGCAGCTCTGAATATCTGTTTTGTTATCCCATCTTAGAGCACATTTGCCGAAAACCCCTCTGCCTGCCTGCTGAAAGCATTTGCTTTCAGCTCCTGGAGGTTTCTTCTCACCTTCTCTGAGGCTGGCTTGGTGAAAGGCCAATACCCTACAGTTTTTACTTTATAGGGTTTATAAAGTGATACCGTGTTCACCAAGAACAAGGCCAAACTGTCCTCCAAGACCTTTGTACAACCCCAAAGGTGTGATATTGTTTTCACCATTCCCCCGAGTGCATTCAGGAGCCACGTAAAGTAAATGTTCCTGCCAGGGCTGTCTTTACAAGCACATGCTGCCTAATGCCTATTTCATAGGATTACAGAGAGGGGCTTATAGACCTTATTAAAAATATTGCCAAAAAAAGGTGCTGTCAAATTCGTGGTAAAAAATTAATGTGTGATCCCACAAAGTCACATGCGATTTATGAGCCTGTAGATGAGGGGCTGGGGCAGGCCCCGTCCCTGCCTGAGCCTCCATTTGCCCACTTGTAAAACAGATGTTACACCTCTGCCTACAAAAGAGATGTTTCGCAGCTAAATTGGGTAATAGGAGGACACTGCTTGACCTCAGGATTGTCTGACCTGGTGAGGAGTCTCAGGAGATGCAACCACGAAGAACATACACCTTTTTGCTGGAAAAAGTGATGATTCTCATGCCAACCTTCCACTTTCCTTCTCTCTGGTTAGAATCATAGAATCATAGAATCATAGAATGTGTTGGGTTGGAAGGGACCTTTAAAGGCCATCTAGTCCAACCCCCTGCAGTGAGCAGGGACATCTTCAACTAGATCAGGTTGCTCAGAGACTCATCAAGCCTGGCCTTGAATGTCTCCAGGGATGGGGCCTCCTCCACCTCTCTGGGCAACCTGGGCCAGTGTCTCACCACCCTCATTGTAAAGAACTTCTTCCTAATGTCTAATCTAACCCTACCCAGCTCTAGTTTAAAACCATTGCTCCTCGTCCTATCGCTACATGCCCTTGCAAACAGCCCCTCCCCAGCCTTCCTGTAGGCCCCCTTCAGGGACTGGAAGGTCTCCCCGGAGCCTTCTCTTCTCCAGGCTGAACAACCCCAACTCTCTCAGCCTGTCCTCACAGGAGAAGTGCTCCAGCTCTTTGATCATCTTCGTGGCCCTCCTCTGGACCCGCTCCAACAAGTCCATGTCCTTCTTGTGCTGAGGGTTCCAGAGCTGGACACAGTACAGGATGCATCCCACCCCTCATCACGACAGACAACCCAGAAAGGCTGAAGCCAAGCGAGCCCAGCATCACAGAAAGGATAATCCTGTTACCTCTGCAGCCACAACTCCTAACTTGAGGAGGTATTTTAACTTTCAGCAGGACTTTGCTCTTTACCTTTATCTAGTTAGTGCTTCTGAAGTGCTTTGAGAACCTGGGGCAAAAAATACAATATGAAACTTAGGCTAATTCCACATTGGCCTATTGTATCTGGTCTCTTAATGAGTATAATTTATAGAATTCCACTAACATAAATGCATTCCAACCACCCCTGCCCCCACAAAAAGGAATCAATTGAGGGAAAATGGTCCATGACAGGAAAGAATGAGAGATCGATTAAATATTTAAAGTGTTACTGTAAATGAACAAGACGCACAAGCCAGGTCAGTAATGAGCTTCCCTCTAAGCCACTGGGAACCTACATTAAAGCTGCACTTGACTCCTGCAGGTCTCCCCCACGCGCCAGCAAAACTCTCACAAGTTGCCAAGCAGACACGTCGTATAAAGTGGTGAGTGAGCCTGTGTGTGTGTGTGTGTGCGTGTGTGCGCAAGATGGAGAGATTTAACTGCTTCTGCAATTCCAGGGCAGTAAAACAGGGGAAAACAAGAATCAGAAAGAATCTGGGACCGACTTCTAGCAACAATCGAGTTTCCATAAAGGATTCTGATTCTGTTAAAGAAACTTCCTAAAACACAGAATAAATGGACTATGTATGTCGAGCCTCCTTACTGTTTGTAAAGAGATGTTGGAATTAACACTCATTTTGCTATATCTTTCCAAAGGAATTCTTTATACTACGTGTGTAAACTGTGTCCTGCACTTAGCATAGTGGAAAGGCTACAATAAATACAACCGCCCCCACCTTATTACGGGTGACTAACTTGATGGCCTTGGCTACTGTGACGTTTAAGCTCAATTCAGACGACCTACAAACATAGAAGAGGCAGACCTTGAGTCCCCAGATATCCAGCATACGTAAGCAGATGTAACATATCTGACAGATTGCTAAAATACATCACTTTAAGCGATATTAGCATCCATGGGAGTTTCCAAGAACGGACAGAGTTAATAGTCCTTCTTAATTTTCTGGAAAATTTTGACCGAACAGCTCTGTTATGACTTCTAATACTAGAAATACTTAAGTATTTGATTTAGTGCCAGATGGGAAACTATTTGTGATAAAAGAAAAGATGCTAATTAGTACAAGGACTCTGGCTAAAAGAAAGATGACAGAAAAGCACCCTAAATTAGAGCAAGATCAGACCGGAGGAAGATTAAAACTAGAGTTCCTCAAGGAACAGCCTTAGGACTAATCTTGTTTCATAGGCTTATTCACTACTTCAACACAGAACAGTAGAAATGAGCTGACAAAATATACTCAAAAAGCCACCATGGTATCACAGGGTTTGCACAGACTTTTGCAGGTCACCCTACTGTCCCACAACAGAAGTAGCCACATTTCCAGCTTTCCTGATGGATATTTGTCCAATCTTTTCTCATCTTTGACCATTCTTATTGCTCTACTCAACATCCCCACCAGCTGAGCTATGTTTTTGTTGAAGGACATCACCCAGAACGTGGCAAAACAGCTCTGGCTTTGTGAGAGCTGAATAGAGCAGGTTTACTGTGTATGGCTTGTAGGGCAGCTTCATAAATATACATCCCAAGATGTATTTGTATGTTCTTCCGAGAACACAGCACTGTTGGGTCCCATTCACCATACTCACCCCAAACCTATTCCTATAAAACAGCCTCCTAGCCTTGCTGTTTTCCACTCCAAATACACACATTTAACTATGCTGGCCTAAACCAGAGCCCCGTGCAACTCCATTCAATGCATCTTTCCACTTTGACACAGAATAAATGTCAAAACTATTGTTAACTTCTCCGGCTACATCTTCCCAGCAAATATCACACAGACTTTATAGTAGTTTCATGTAGACCTTGTTGCCTTAGCTTGCTTACAAGAATGTCATGAGGGGCAATGTCAAAAGCTTTCTTGCACAAAGACAGATGACACCTACTACTTCTCTTCTGTCCACAAGGCTTTTTATCCTGTCACGGAAGGAAATTAGATTAGTTTGATGTCATTTGTTCTTGACAGGTCCATGCTCACTGTTACTTAGCTCCTTGTTATCTTCTGCGTGCTTGCAAAGGCTTTGATTATTTTGTGGCAGGATATTTCTAGGAATTTATATTTCTAGGAATTAACTTAGAGTGGCTGATCTCTACATTGTCAGGTCCTCCTTTACCATTTTGTATTAAGACAGGCACCAAATTTGCCATTTTCCAGTCCCCCAGTACCTCACCTGTCTCCTGCAAGTTCCAGCCACCTGTAACAGCTAACAGCTCTGAGATCAATACAAAGGGAATTGGAAAATCATAGAAAAACAACCAATGGATCTTGAAGAGTGGAGCACTTAGAAAAGGCTTAGAATGGAAGACTTCAAATCCAGACATGAAAAGCAAGATCTTTGGCTATTAAAAAAAAGAAAGAGCTAAGAAGGAGAGAATCCCCCTTTTTTTTGTTAACATTTGGTATGATGGCCATCAAGTTATCGCTACTTCCTTTGCCATCAGCCACATCTGCTCTAAGGGAATGAAGCATTCTTCCTTTCAAATTTTCTAATTAATTAACATAAACAAGTTACACTATTGTTCTCAACCTATACTTGCCTTGAAGCATTCTGTGTCTACCCAAAGAACCCCCTTAGCTCCTGAAAGATTGTTTTATTCGATTATATCCACAGAGCTAATAAAACATAATATGGCTACAGCCATACTAGTAAATCAAACCGTGCGAGGGCATGGGCAGAGGAGCTCAATCATCAGGACTGCCAAGCTTCTATAGCAGCCCATGGCGTGCTTTTAGCCCAGGCCAACTAACACTCTTCCCCGTGCTTTCCAAGCCAGGGATCATTCCCAAAGGCAGTTTGCAAGTGGCCACCCTCTTTCTAAAAATATAGGACTTTAATACTGTGAATGAAGACAGACTCTGCCCTTCAAACTTTGCCCCGCTGACATGACGCACCTATTAATAAGACAAGTGCAATCCAGGGATGCAATCATTCAAGAAATCTCTAGGAAAGTGAGAGGCAGGTTAATAATTTCCACCCGTGACAAGGTATACCACAGCAGCCTGCTAGTGTGACTGTCTAGAGCTTTTCCTACACGGTTTATTCACATTACAGAACTTTTACACAGTGTAATTTTAGAGGCTATTTTTGGGCACCTCTTAATCTGTTCCATATTAGCACTGTTGTGTTTTTTTTTTTCACTTGTACATTACCAAGCAGCTTAAAACATTATTCCATTAATTTATCTGGGCTGATGACATGAGCTTGGGTAAGCAGGCTTAAGTCATTTTTCATTTTGATGACACTTTGGCTCTGGTATTTACATCCATCTTCTGCCATTAAATGATATTTGCAGCTAAGTCCTTTGGAATTATGTGATTTCTACCTCCCTGATATATATAAGTCTTATGAGCTGATCTCTGCTGATAATGGGTGCTGCTGACTTGCCAAGATTTTGGGATAAAGCTGGCTATCAGAAGAAGCTTTTTTGGCAAGCCAGTTGGACCTGTCCAAGGACCTCACATCCACAGTCTTCTGACACTGACCCTCTCCCCCTGCTCTTCGGCAGCAGAACATCATACTTCACTCTAGACCAATTCATCCCATCTTGTTGCCTGTTCATTGCTCCGTTCAAATATTTGTGCTGTATCAGGGATTCTGCAGCCTTACTGTTGACCCAGCTATCAACATGGCACACAGCACCCTACCACGTATTTGGACATGAGGGCATGTTAGCCAAAGTGGCAACACAGATGAAAAAGCTCACTCAAGCTCCCGGTGTAAGTACATCTCTAATACTCCATGGTTTCAACCTCCTAAATCGTCTATGGTTGTGCCGTGATTCTGTAGTGCCTGGCGTAAAGAATTAACCCAACAGGCAGTGACCGACAGCTTTCTTCTAAAAAATTGTACCATCTGGCAAAGAAGAATGGCCACACCATGTTACCCTGATCCTTTAAAGCATTTATCTCCTCTATCCAAGGCCAATGAGCAACCAGCAGATGTGGAGAGGGTTTGTGAGAGAATCTGAACCATAGTTGTGGCTCAACTGGCCATGAAGAAATGTAGGTTGTAAATTAAAAAAAAAAAAAGAAAAATAAAATCTTTAACTCTCAAGTAAATGAAGTTAAGAAATAGCTTCCCAATGGGAATAGCTGAGAAAAAAACCCTCACTAGATGTTAAATGAGACTCAATTCACTTATGGGAAGGATTCAATGAGATGGTTGCCCAGAATAACAAGGAACCGGATTAGATGGCCTATGGAATCCTTTTCAGACCCAAGTTCCTGTTCTCTCTAAACTCTGTGCACGGAAAATGCAGTGCTCATTTCTGAAAGGAAAATGTGTTTTCCTGTAGCTTTGACATGCGTACAGGACTCTCTTTTTCCCCATCTGCAGCAGTTCAGAGAGCTATTTAATGTGTTAAATGCTGCTAAACTATGTCACCTATGGCATTTCTCTGCTTTCCAGTAGATGAAAAGGCTTCTGTTCAAAAAGAAAACTGCAATATGTGCTGCATGAAATGCCAGCTGGGGGTGGAAGAAGAGAATTTAGAGATGGCAGATACTCGATTTAGCTCTGCATCAATAAAACATCCAGATTTATAAGAGAGAATGTGACGGAAAATGTCTTAATGGAACTACATTTGTACAAGTACTCTGGTCCACTCACCTGTAATTACTTCAAGGATGCTCTGCTCTATTCCTTGTGACACCAGCAAATTTAACGTGGCAGCCCCAGGCTTTCTTATTTAGCCACTAGCAAGTTCATACATCAGATACATGCACCAGCTCCTCAACATACTAATGATTCCTTGAGCATAAACTTCATGGAGCATCGTAGTATCAATTGTGAATTATGAATGCATAAGGTGTTTCTGAATTTCTGTGTTTAAAAAAAAAAAAAAAGGCTCTTTACATTTATAAGAAAAGAGTGATGTTTACAGTGCTGGATAGTGTGTATTCTTACAAACAAAGAATTAAGGGCTAAATCTTGAATTCAGACTTAGATCTTACCCATTCAAAGCTGTCACTGAAATCAGTGTGCCAAATAATGAACTTAATGGTTTTCAGGCAAACTTCCATTGGATTCAGTTAGGAAATAAGACCCGTAAGGTTTGGCCCAGCAACCATTTTCCTACAATAAAAGCTTGTCAAGATCTGAGTGACGACTTCCATATCTGGCCCTATTAATTGGGTCAAATTTTCAAAATCTGTACTCCTACTTCTGTTTTTTTCTCATTCATACAGTTGCATTGAAGCTAAATGGGTCACATTCAGATGGTTTTTGACTATTCATGTCTGGGCTCTTAATCAATAGCAAATATCATCAGGTCATTTGAATTGACTCTGCAACCTGTCAGTCAGCGTGGATAACACGGATACATTGTTCCCTTTAGATAAACTGTTCCTTTGAATGTACCCAAAGAAAGACTGTTTTTCTTCACCACGGTATCTTAGCAAAAGCACTTTTGAAACTTAAAACTTACAAAAACGAACTCAGCCTCAACATCCTTGGAGATTAGTGAAGCATGATACAAAACGCCAGGTTATTGAAAAAAGAAAAATGCCCGTAAAACCAGCTGAGGTGCTAACATCAGCCGATCAAAGGAGCAGATGCTGCTGTAATGGACAATCCTGCTCAGACCTCTCCCCACGTCTCTTGTTCACGCACTGCAATTTCCTCAGGTCGGTCCTGGTGCTCCTCTTGCCTTCTGGTCAACTTGCCCAGGGAACTGTATCAGTGGAAAACTAACGCACAAAAGAATAGAAAATATTCTGCCAGTTTAGCTCTCTGAAGTGGCTCAGCACAGTCTCACATGAGTGTTGGTGAAAAAGAAGGGGTTGATGGGGACAGCAGAAGAGAGAAGTCAGTCAGTATCGCCTCTTCCAATAGCAGACTCGCGCGAGATGCTTGACTGCCACGTGCGACTGCACCTGAAGCATCTGTTCCTTCTCCTCCTCCTCCTCCTTCTCCTCCTCCTCTTCCTCCTCTCTTCACTGCAGCTCACACGCAGGGCCTTTGATGTCAGCGGAGTTATTTTGGTGCAAACTAGGCGTGAAGGGAAAACAAGCCGTGGTGTCCTACATAGCAGTCTGCTGGCAGAGGCATCACAGTACTGAAGAGTCCTGACTCAGAGCCTCGACTTTTCGCATTCAGAGAAATGTCTTCTCCAAAGTTTACATCACACGACAGCCTTTTTGGCCTTCTTATTTCCATACCTGGCAATCAGCCTTTGCAGCTGCTGCAGCTCCCCTCTTTGTAAGGAGTATAAATATAGCAGAAGACAATATCCAGGATACTACCAGTGACCAGAAAATAACTATGGCTTTAGAAAAGAAATTATTACTTTGTTCTGATTGTATTTTAATGGAAGGATGTAACTGACAGTGGGGTGTCTTACTTTGTTTGCACTGGAGGGTTTTTTTCAGGTGATAGTGTAGCCTGTCAACCACAAACCAAGGTTTGTGGTAGCAAAGTAAATCTAAAGCCTTCCTTTCTCCTCTACTGGCCATAGCCACATCCAAGCAGGGTTCAGGACAAACGTTGCTCCTCCAGTCTGGCCAGGCTTTCCTATGGCATCTAAATCTCTCTTTATCCTATGTCATCAGCCACCATGAGGTCTTGTAAATCCTGCTGAGGAGTGGCACCAGGCTCCAGGTCCTCAGATTATGGAGGTTCCTGATCTGTAGCAGAAAACCTGGACTGTGCATGTCCCAGGCATGCAGTGAGACACCAGAGCAGGGCCCTCAATGGCTGGGATTTGCTAGTGGGTACTTGAGCAGAGGGTTTATGAGAATGTGGCCTGAGCAAGAGCTCTCCATCCCAACCCGGTCAACCAGCTGGGTCCTCAAAGCCTCATCCGCTGTGCCTGAAAAGTACTAGGGTCAATGGGATCCATGGAGAAAGGTCCCTCACCTCTTTTTAAGTCTGCTCCAAATCTCCAAGAGAAGAACTCTTGTCTGCCAGAAAGCAGGTGATACATTTCTCAGAGCTGCTCTTCCTCTCCAAGGTGTGGCAGGACCACATTTTGTGATCCACCTACTGAAGGAGAAGCATATGCAACTCAATGAAGAAAGAATAACGATAACCCAAACATCACAATTTTTCAGCACCTGGAGCTCCTCATTTTCCTCCTAATACCTTTGGGAAAGGAAGGATTGGCAGTCTGGGCATCAGGCTCCCTTCTGAACCTGAAGATCTCATCTCCTGCTCCAGTCACCTTATCTCCAAACCTGCCTACTGCCTGGGTTTCTCTGATCACACCAAAGGAGATTGACCCATGTTTTTCCCATACTCCATTATGTTTAGCCTGAGGGGAAGACAGACCTTTCCTCCTGCCACATGAACCAGAACGCCAGAGAAGCTATAACAAAGTCCACATCCTCCAAGAAGCCATCAAAATATCAGTAAACCAGCCATCGTCAGCAAGGTGTGACAGTGATGGACACTAAGTGAGGACCTAGCCTCGATGGATTCCACCAGAGCAATGGGCCGAGTGGACCTTTGGTCAAACGCAACACATCTGATCCTCTCTTTTTATGCATTTTGTACAATTTTCAGCCTTCCAGAACAACAGATTGGGTGAATGAAAATTGGCCACATGGTGGTAGAAAGTCCTTGCCCACAGAACAGACCTGATTCTAATGTGATTCCTGCTTGTTCTAGGTCTACGTCTAGAAACACAATTATTCCATGTTTGCATAGGTAGGAAGTGCCAGGGACCATGAAAATGCCTTACATATCCATTAACACCAATTTGTGCACACTCCAGTCTCCTCTCCACACCTATCCAGACATTTTATTGGTCCGGTAAGAATACTTATTATGGGGAGTGGTCTTGGGAGACAGATGTAAATATGTTTCTGTGGGTATATGGTTTTGTGCAAATTTCAATATGTGTAGTAGCCTTATACCTCCTGAAGTTCCTCCCAAATCATATTTTGCCTACAGTCGAGGCACTTCTGTCCCTTGGACACTCCTGCTTGGTAACAAAGGGTTGGTATTCAGATAGGGTCTTCATGGGTGTTTCGTACCCAAAGAAGGTCTGGAGGTGAGGAAAAAGCCCTGGTGCCCTGAGAGCACGAGGATGAGAGCATGCTTTGCCTATTCAAAAGGGAACGGAGCTGCCACCACAGCTCACAGTCCCCACCAACCCTGCCATGTTCAAGCAGAAGGTTCTCACGCAGCCGCCCTCCCCGCAGCATAGAAAATAACTCCCACCCCAAAACGCAGCTTTACAAGCCTGCTGGCAAGCAGAGGGTGATGGACACTACGAGCCACAGTCCTGCCATTAGCTGCAGAGACACCTCGGTACTCCACCTCTGCCGAGTGCTGCACATTGATGTCGGATTTTATTATTTAATGCGGGTCTCCCATCTGCAAGGCTGTGCAGACTTGTGACTTTTACACCTGAGGTGCTGGAGCTGGAAGACGGCAGCTCAGCCAGCAAGGCAGATTAAAGAGCAAGCCGGCGACACTCCACCTAGGATGCCTACTGTGAATTCACTTTTTTCTTTTAAGAAGTTATAAGAGGAAACATTTGCAGTGTGTCTCAGCAACATCTCTGGGAATGATCCCCACTGAGCCCCTTCCCCACCGCTTCTTAAAAAGTCACTACCTACCCTTATGTTTGGAAATCTGTTTCTAAGCAGCTTTACCTCATTTCAGATAAGTCGTACATTAATGGAGCTCCAGCATCCCCAGCAGCAAAGTTATTAATACATTCTAGGTTGCTTCCCCAGACCATGTTTTCCTCCCCGGTCCTAACCAGTCGCTCTATGTAACAGCATGTTGCAGAGCAGCAAAACAGCCTTGGCCTCTTTTTGTTTCCAATCAGAACAATCCTCTTTGGATTTCACATTTAGCTCATGTCTGCCAAAAAAGCAGCACGTACTCTGATGCTGGCTAGAATAATGCACGGCCCAATTTACTAATACGATATTATAAATTAGAATTATAAATGTGGACCACAGCTGATGTCACTTCAATTCGCATCATGCAGATATCATCAAAACAATGCATCTTCCGTGAAATAATTCAATATCCTCAAGTAGCAGGGAAGGGACTATTTGCTTACAACATGCACCTCTCCTTTATTTTAATATAACATTAAATATGCACAGTTAAGCACTCAAAAGTCAGGAAATGAGAAATGCAAGGCTCATAGAGCTCTAACTCTGCCTCCTTGAGGATATTAATTATGTTGTCATCTTTTATCAGATCATTGCATACTGTTTCTTAAATAATCTTTTTCCGCAACCTTTCACACGTCTATATATTCCAGAACAGCCTGGGATGGCTCTGCTAGAGACCACAGATATATAAAATGACGAGAGGACAGGGTGAGGGATTCACATTTCAATTCTGCCTTTGACTTCCTTGGCTTCTCAGAGTTAAAATGTGCAACTTCAAGTGTTAAAATACTGCTTGCATTTCACCGTTGTTCATCACAGAATCACAGAATCCCAGACTGGCAGGGGTTGGAAGGGACCTCTGGAGATCACCCAGTCCACCCCCCTGCCAGAGCAGGGTCACCCAGAGCAGGTGGCACAGGAACGCGTCCAGGCGGGTTTGAATGTCTCCAGAGACGGAGACTCCCCCACCTCTCTGGGCAGCCTGTGCCCGGGCTCTGCCACCCTCACAGGCCAGCCGTTCCTCCTCATGTTGAGATGGAACTTCCTATGTTCAAGTTTGTGCCCGTTACCTCTTGTCCTGTCACCGGGCAGCACTGAAAAGAGTCTGGCCCCATCCTGAAGCGTCACTCTCTGTGCTGCAATCTGTTACCATCTGATCTGAAAATTTCAGGTGTGGTGGGGTTCTCGGAGAGCTGTGGTCCCTCTGCTCACACCCAGAGAAGGATGAGCTCGGACACAAGGCAGTAACGTTGGGTAGCCTTCTGAATACTCACAGAGCTCCTCTTGTAGACCAGAAAGCCGCGAAAGCATCAGACCCTCTTAGTTCTTGAATCTCCCTGCATGTTAGGGAATTGACTGAATTCAGAGTTTTACCGAAAATGGGAGTTTTTAAAGAAAAGTCATTTTCAGGTTTCCCTCAAAACATTAGAAGTAGTCATCAGTTATCTCAGCATCACACACACGTTAAAACATAGTTACGACCTTCTTCCACGGGGGACAACATAGTAAATGGAGTTCTCTTAAGCTACTGGACCCTTTAAACCCTCTTCTCTGCAGTATTTTAGGGATTGTTCTGCAACTTCTTTTTACTGCTGTGCTGTATGGCTCCCAGTGAGAGGCAAAATGACTTCTCATTTCATTTAGGATGACCTTTTTCTTTTAGGAAAACTAATATGACTGAAGACATGCCTCCAAGCATATTCAGGCTGCCTCTAAATTGCCCTGCAAAAACATCCTCAGTAATGTCTGTGAGACCACAGTCCCCACATGTCCACCCAGAGACAGTTTTAGGATGCCTGTAAGAGTGCAGTAGGAGCTCACTCACCTGGTACCCTGGGGACAAGGGCTCCCAGGCCTAAAGACATGCCCCAGAGAATTCACCAGCACCGAATTCTTGCCCGGATCCTGCCTGAAACATCCAGGCTATACCTAGAGTAGTAAATTAGGTTGGGTACGGGTAGTCCCAAGAAGTCCTCTGTCACCTCTGGCTGCTCATAATTGAGTCCATAGATCGTGGATATGATAGCTTGGACAGCAGGGACGCTCAAGGCTTTAAAAGCTACCTCCAGAGAAGATAAAAGTACCACACAGGGTAGCTCAGTCTTGGGGAGGCCTTTACTTGCTGCTGGCAGGCCACCGATCTGATGGGACTTCCACCAGCTAAGAGATCACAAACCCAGTTAGATCCATCACCTGACAATAAGCTGTCCCGCTGTCCCTAGTAATGACATCCACTAATAAACAGACTGTCAGCCACTCCCAGAGATTGTCTAGCAACTAGGTCTTCACCAACTTCTCCCCTTCTCTGTGGATCTGCTCCAAAGCCGATCCTGCAAACACAGTGAAGGAGCTTTCCCATTCTCCAAGTATCACTAGCAAAGTGGAACATTAAGAATAAGCAGGCCACTGGAGACCATCCTACATGTCATCCTACATATCCTATACATCCTACGTATGATATCCAAACATGATGTTCTCAGAGAATTATGCCCAGTAGAATCACCTGCAGCATGAAACTAGGCTGGTGACACCCTTGATGTTGGATCTCAGGAGGGCAGCAGTACTACCTCCTGCTATGGCAAGTCTGCTTGCTTTTGATCTCTGTTGAGATTCCTGCTGCCTTTTGTGACTTTCTCACGCCTCGCATGCAGCAACTTGGCAAAGCGTGCGGAGGCAACAAGGTCAGAGTGGACGCAGAGTCACCATAGCAGATGATCCTGCTTCTCTAGGAGAACACCTGCATTTGAGGGTTATGCTTAGTACAGAAAACCCAGGTATGGAAATAGGGCAGGATGGGGCTGCCGAGCTCCCCCGCAGGAGTTTGTGTCGACAGATCACATTTGCATGCGTGCTTTATCTGTGCTGTAACATGGACAGGACCGAGGACCTCTGAATCCAGTCTTCAGGTCTTCAGTACGAATGCGGAGCTGCCATCCCACTGGCAATCCCTTTTGGAAAAAAGTATTGTAGATCTTCCCCTAAAGCCACCGCTGACTGCTGCTTGGTTTAATAAGGGCCAGCCCTATTAGCAGAAACAGATTTTGACTTTCTAGAACAAAGACGATGATGAATCTGCATCCACAGACAAGGCAACCTTTAGAAAGCAGCAATTATAAGTAAGCACTTTCCTGTTTGCTAATAGCACATACTCATAATGAACCTCACTCTATGAGATTAATAAGCCAGAGGCATGTGTCTGTCAGACTCAGTACGAAGTAACAGAGAAAGCACTTAGCTAGTCAAGAAATAAAGGTACTGCATGAAAGCTTTTCAGTTTAGAAATACTGTATATATAGTAACAAATGTCAGCAAGCAACAAGCAAAGAACAAAGGCGAGGAAGATGAAGGGAGAGGAAGGCACGCCAGCAAACAAAAAAATAAGAAATTTAAAGCATAATCAAAAGAATGGAGAAGGAATAGAGGAAAGCACAGTCCAGTCCTTATATCACACTACTTTAAATGAATGGCCCAGATTTCTACCAGTAAACAACATGATCCTGGAGGCCAGCTGGTCCAGCTGAAAGAGCCAAATGCCCAGACCTTTCTGGGTAGAGCACTCTTTGCTTTGGGCCAAAACCATTGACAAGGAGCGCCGGTAACTATTTCACAGCATGGAAGATGTCAGGACATTGCTCCAGCTCAGGGCTGCTGGTGAAGGCGGAGACACGGAGTCCAGCAGGGTAAGGTATGCTGTGGGCCTCATTGCAGCTTGGAGTGAGCCCTTTCCCCTTAGTTTTCCCCGTGGCTAATCTTTCAAGAGCAGAAGTGGTCAAATACTGCAGCAACCAGCAGCAGGAATAAGTCCAAAGATGGACTGTAGCTTCTTTTCATTGCCAGCAGGAAAGGATGAGGTAGTAGCGTAAGCACTGCATATCCCCCTTCTCCTTGGAAGGGGAAATTCATCCCTAAATCAGAAAAAGGAAAAGAATCTGAGCAATGAATAAAAAAGTAGCCTTCTTGGATTTTCTTTTTTTTAATTTATTCAATCTCTCCCCTGTCCTCAGTGGCCTCACAGAAGAAAACCAGAACACACCAGCCCAGAGCCCAGTGTTTGGCCCCTTGTGATGGCCAACAGCCGACCCTCTGGCACATGCAGAAAAAACAAACTGATACCGAATGTACCAGCCACCCACCTGAGTTCTCCTGCACACCTTTATGCTTGTTCCCAAAAGAATTACAGGGCTTTTGCTGAATATAAGGATTATATTTTCTTTTTTCATATCATAAATTGGCCTGATCCTGCAGACTTTGTCTTTTTCTTTCAGCGTAACTCTTTTCCCGGGGGAGACAATGAAGAGAAGTGTTGCTAATTCTCCTTTGCTATTAACAGAGGGACAAAATCTGTTTCAAGTCCTCATCTGTCAGGCCACCAGAGAGAGAAGCACAACCCCGCCTGATGCTAACACCACACCGAGCACAGTCACGGGAACCCAAACGAGAACCACATTGCTTGAAGGAGCCATAAATAAAGGTCATCAAAGCCTTCTTCCCCTTGCTGCCCCCTACACACTAAAAACGTACAACCCCTGTTCTGAACATCACACGCCAAAGTTGGCCCTTCCCATTGCTGAAAGACACTGAGAGTTTGGTACCTTTGGTAATAAAATGTGTTCTACGCTAAGGACTACCAGCTGCAGGTTAAAATACCCATTGATCGATTAACACAGCGAGGAAATCCACGTAGGCTTGAGATGGAGGGAGGATTTCTCAGTCTTTAACGAGGGCGGCAGAAGACCAATCCATCTACTGGATGGGCTGGAAGGAGCAATATGGCCTCGGCAGCCCCGTGGGCACCCAGTAAATAAGAACGCCAGAACGTTATAGGTAATTCCTCACAATGCTGCTAAACTCCTCAAAACTTGAGCACATTACAGTTTTTGTCTGAAGCAAACGCCCCAAATTAACTATTATTGACTCTCTCCCAATCACCGTTTGAGTAGCTAATTGGTACTGCACACACAGTTGTTTTAGCAGTTTAAACGCAATGACATTCAAAAAGAGAACCCTCCATTAATACAGTGTTAAAACAAACCAACCACAGACCAGCAACCTTAACTCACCCACCGTGTCGGGGGCTTTCAGCGCACCCAGGGCACAACAGCCACCAAAACCAGAGCTGGACTGCCGTAAAGTTGTTTTTAGGATGAACTAATACTTTCACTTTTATGATCGTACAAACTCCTTCGGACTGTGCAATATTACTTAGGAACATCTCGTCCTTATCTACAGACTGAGTTTCCGTACAGATGTGGAAAGAATCGTCTATTTTGCACTTAATGATGGGTACGGAAAGGGGTCTCTTCCGGATGGGCACACAACTTACAGTCTTTAAAAATTAAATATTAATACTTCTACCTCCTTCTTGTGTCACAGTGACTTCTCAAGGCCTGATCCCATCCCACTGCACTGACTTCCACAGGAGGTGAACTGCTCGCTACAGAGCATCTCTACAGGGATGGCAAAATTAATCCCTCTTTTTTTTTTTTTTCCCCTCTCCTCTGTTTGTCTCTTCATTGAATATTTAAAGCATATACCACATGGAGAAAACAGCAGCTTCCCACCCTCACGCTGAACTTTGAGGCGTCATTAAGAATTATACACGGGCTCTTCCTCCGGGTGAGCCCCGAACCCCGATAAAAAAAAAAAAAGCCATGATTTCTATTTTGTAAATTAAAAATGAGGAAGACTGTTTGCACGGTTGTAGGAATAGCCAACGGCATCTGGCAGCCAGGTGAGGTCAAAAGCGGTTAGATGCTCGAAATATTACTCCCCCCAAAAGGCAGCTGCAGAGCCCATGCAGATTTTTTGCTCCCTACGGGGTGGCTTGGATGCCATTACATATAAGGTGACTTGTCAGATGGTTGATTTTAAATAAGTGGAGATATGTGCATAAGATTAACTGCATTACAGTAAGCTTTCAGGGAGTTTCAAATCACCATGACAACCCCGGCTTTATATGCAAGATGATTTTATATATATAGCAGCAAGGGCGTGCGTGGCTCACGTCAGGATAATGAGGACTGATGGGTCCCTGCCCCGAGGAACTTACACGCCGAACCAGGCATCACCGAGCAGAAGGGGCAGTTAGGAGGGGGGAAAACAAACCACGAGGATTTTCTGCAACGCTTTAAAAACTCAGCTAGATTAAACCACAGCACGCACGTGTGATTTCTTATCTTTTACCAGGAAAAATAGTGGGAAAAAGCCATCCTTTCCTCTAAATAATGCTGATCAATGACATTTGTCTCCCACAAGCCCCACATAAGCAGCTGAGTCTTGCGGGGTTTCCTGGAGATTGTTTATTCCCCTTGAGAGCAAGGTTTGGTTGGTGATTTCAAAGGCACCGGGAGTGCGTTGCCTGTAGCTTTCTTCCAAGGGACACGCAGACGGGGAGCATCACCGCCCTCCACCCTTGGTATGCAGCACGGATAAAAAGAGGTTATCTCCCAGGCAGGGAAATCCCAGGCCATTTCAATAATTTATATATGAGCTCAGCTGAATGAATCTGATACGAAATTGTCACCGTCTGTTGAACAAACTGTGTTGAACTGTTGAACAAAGGGATATTTTCGCATCTGGCATTACACAACGGAGGCCCCATACGAGCATCTGTGCAAAGCCGGGATTTGTAATTGTGTTCCACAGCCAGCATTTCTCCTGCTATTTCCCTGCTCAAAGTATGTCTATTACCCAGCCTAACTTCCACCAAAACGCCGTTCTTGCTAATACCATGCATAAAGGTAATCTAACAATTTTTTTTCCCTGCAAAGGACAGTTACAGGAAACCCTCTTTTGTCAGGGAAATCACAGTCTCTGTGCTCACCGATTCTGTATTTCATAAAATGCACCTGAGAGTGCTCTCAGAGCTCACATCCATCCTATTAACCTCTCTTAAGGCCCTGAAGATGGGTTTCCACGTGCAGATTACATACTGGGAACGGTTCCTGGGCAGCGTTAGCTTGGACGCCGTGGTCAGGAATTGCCCGGGCTAGTGCCAGCCAGCACAAGCCCCGCGTGTGCCAAGGACACACCAACAAGTGCCCAGTGTGAGCAAAGGAGCTCCTGAGCCTGCAAACAGTGTACGGCACAATTTAATACTCAAGGACAGGTTCAAGCCTGGGCTTTATGCACTAATTTACACTGGGCTTATTTTACACTCCTCATGCACAGCCAATTTCTGGCTATCATAAATAACAGCATCTTAATTCCTTTTCTGGGTGCTATTTTTTCCATTAATGTGTTAAACTATTGCAATATTGCTACACCGAGGTGGCAGAGTGGGGAAACTGGGAGTAAAACTATTTTAAAACTTGGCTTTTTCTTTTATCTGTAATCACGGATCTGTTCTGCTTTTCATTTCTCTGTACATCTCTCAGTATCCAGGCAGTTCTCCTACCCATCTGCCATGAGAAGCTGCAATTCAGAGAACGATTTCAGTTTAAGATGGCTGCTCTCATAGAAAAGAAACACATACTGTGTCCCTACCCTTACATTTGGACTTTCTGTGTCCTTTTCCTTTCATCTGAAAGCAAAGTCCTTCGTTCTCAAAGGATGCGGTTGCTCTTTATTTGTGAGCAGATGCAGCAGCAATGAAAGGAGCGTGCTCCAGCTCCGACAGAACTCATCTTTTTGGTGAAGGGACTACAAAGGCAAATCCTAAGACTTCTGTTATTTACAGACTAACTGGTCTTAAAGTCTCGGGAACAACCCAGTTGCCTTCTTTAAAAGAAAAGCAGAAAGCTTTTGTTCCCCTCAGAGGTCCCTGTCAACAAACACAGAGACATCTGCAAAACTGCAAGTGTTTGCCTCTAATTTCTGTGGCCTCTGTAAAACCTAGGACTGAAAAATCATAGAATCAGAGAATCACAGAATGGTTTGGGTTGGAAGGGAACTTAAAGATCACCCAGTGCCACCCCCTGCCCTGGGCAGGGACACCTCCCACCAGACCAGGTTGCTCCAAGCCCCGTCCAACCTGGCCTTGAACCCCTCCAGGGATGGGGCAGCCACAGCTTCTCTGGGCAACCTGGGCCAGGGGCTCACCACCCTCACAGCAAAGAAGTTCTTCCTCAGATCTCATCTCAATCTCCCCTCTTCCAGTGTAAAACCCTTCCCCCTCATCCCATGGCTCCCCTCCCTGACCCAGAGTCCCTCCCCAGCTTTCCTGGAGCCCCTTGAGGGCCTGGCAGGGGCTGGAAGGTCTCCCCGGAGCCTTCTCTTCTCCAGGCTGAACACCCCCAGCTCTCTCAGCCTGTCTTCATAAAAGGGCTCGATGAAGTTTGCAGCCAAGTCCGCCCAACCCTTCGACCTGGTAACACACACCGCACCAAACTGAATATATTTTACTGCACTGCAGGTGCAGGTTGAAAAGGCAGAGAGCTTCAAAACGCATATCCAACGTTGCAATGTGGAAACGGCTCCTGAGAGACAGAGAAACTCTTCAAAATAGCTTCTTGATTCATTAGGAACAGCAGCAAGGTTGACACATCCCCCACATTTCATCCCACCCATAGATTCTTTACAGACACAAGAGAGATGCAGGCTCTGAAGAACCGAATTCCTTCCCCCACCTTTCTTCCCTGCAAAGCCCCTTGCTGGATTTTATCTGTAACTTCAGCAACAGCTTGAATTACTGTGTAACTTGACAAGGTGATTTATCATAGCTTGTTGCATTTTTCTCCGAACATCCCAAGCAGATGATATTATGATAAAAAGAAGGGGGGAAAAAAATAAGATGTAGTCATTGTACATGACAAAAGCTCATTATTAGGGCATCACAAAAAAACAAAAGAAAACGATGATTTGGGGCAGATAACGACACCCGGTGCTGAAGACATACAGAAAAAAAAAAAAAAAAGAGAGAAAACCAGGCAACTGCATAAGCAGAGTATAATAAAAATGGGCCTGGGAAGGACCTCTAACCCATCCTTCCGCCTGAAGGCAGGCTCAGCTCTACCTATGTCAGTCCTGACAGATGTTTGTAAGCGATCGTCCACAGTAATAATAATGCGCTGCGCTAAGTGATCATTTGCAGAAACATCAGTAGAATTATGAAAAGCCACACACTGTGCCATAACTGCTGATTAAACTAAATTTAAGAAGGAAGAAATAGCTGGCCATATTGCAAAGGAATAAAAAGCCCTTGGTGATATAGAAAGAGCTGACTACGTGTATTCAGGGGGCTTGGGGAGGGGGACTAGGAAAGAAGGTATTTGCTCTCTCTCCAAAAGGGTCTCTGCATTGGAATATTATTCTCCTCTGAGCATGCTTTGAGATGGCACATGTTCATTACATCAGTTTGCAGGAACACTTAGAGATAATAATACTGAATAGCCAGGCCTTAAATACAAGATTAAAATGCTTTTCTGTTTTTACACATTGATCTAGAAGAGCTTCAGAATATCAGAGAGAAACACAAGAATTCTGCAAATGTACTCAGAATCCCAGAAGCTGGGAGGACAAGGTGGATTTGAGCTTACATCTCAATGGGTTGGCTTATTTATTTCAGGCCAAAGTGTGAAAGCAAGTTCCAGCTTTATCCGTTAGATCAGACACAGAACACAATGATCTTCATTTTATGACCCTGACAGACAGCTGGAGTCTATCTTTTATGAAAGGCTGGAAAATTATAGAGCTACATGTGAAGAAGCACTTTAAAACCTGTAAAGTAGAAGAGTGGGTAGGTGACCTACAATGCACAGTCTTCTTTTAGTGCTTATTTCACTGATCAGTAGGGAGAGAAAAATAACTCTTTTCTTGAGACAGTGGTGAGTCAGAGGGAAAGAAAACAAACACACAGCCTATCCGAAAGCCACGATGTTGGAAGATGAAGTTATCCCTGTGTCAGGGCCAACATGCCACCTGAATTCAGCTTCAACCCGCAGTGGTGTCCACGTAGCACTACAGCAAGATAATCACAGAGCTACTGGTATGACCAGTTTGGGACGGCTTCGTAAGCCACATCCTCCATTTCATGATACCAATGTTGGCACGATTCAGTGAAGCCAACGCAGCTCCACAAAATGAAGAAAGAGGGCAGAGAACTATATAATCCATGTCCAGCAGCATCTCCTGTAGGTGAAGGTTGGCCTGCCCTGATATCCCAGAGTGCAGGTGACAAATATGAGTGAGGACAAATTTGACAGCTCTTCCTTACAGAAAGTATGTGGAATACGCTCTTCTAAATGAGTAGGACAGGATCAGATGTCGATTAAAACAGAAGCAACATCTTTGATATCTATCCTGAGTGCTCAGCATTAAGTAGCTCTCCCACCCATTTTCAGGCTTATATCTTGCTTTGTCCTCAACGCATTTGACCAGACCCGCATTCCCATATTATCTTTGACCTGCCAATTCTTTTTTGGAGATAATCCAACGGTTTCCAGGTTGGCTGACCTATTTCTGCACCTGGAGGCATGTATTGGACAACATCAATGTTCATTTTCCGTCCCTTGCTGCAGGTACCAAGCCACGAACACTTCCTCACTCAGACTTGTCAGTGGTTCTTCAGGCAGTTCTGCTGCAGAGAAAACACTTTTCTGTGATTTGAGTAGGCAAAGAGCTGTGGTACACCCATCCAGCGAATGCCTCGCACCCTGGTCACTACAAAAAGACATGTTAAGACTCTGTAATCACAGAATCACAGAACAGTAGGGTTTGGAAGGGACCTCTGGAGACCATCCAGTCCAACCCCCTGCCAGAGCAGGGTCACCCAGAGCAGGTTACACAGGAACGCGTCCAGGTGGGGTTTGAATGTCTCCAGAGACGGAGACTCCACCACCTCTCTGGGCAGCCTGTGCCAGGGCTCTGCCACCCGCACAGGAAAGAAGTTTTTCCCCATGTTGAGATGGAATTTCTATGTTCAGGTTTGTGCCCATTGCCCTTGTCCTGTCGCTGGGCACCACTGAAAAGAATCTGGCCCCATCCTCCTGCCACCTGCCCTTTAGATATTGATAAGCATTGATGAGATCCCCTCTCAGTCTTCTCTTCTCCAAACAGCCCCAGGTCTCTCAGCCTTTCCTCATAAGAGAGATGTTCCAGTCCCCTCATCATCTTGGTAGCCCTTTGCTGTCCCCTCTCCAACAGTTCCCTGTCCTTCTTGAACCGAGGAGCCCAGAATTGGACACAGCACTGCAGATGCGGCTTCACCAGGGCAGAGCAGAGGGGGAGGATGACCTCCCTCCACCTGCTGGCCACACTCTTTTTAATGCACCCCAGGAGACCACTGGCCTTCTTGGCCACAAGGGCACATTGCTGGCTCATGGTCAACTTGTTGTCCACCAGGACTCCCAGGTCCCTCTCTGCAGAGCTGCTTTCCAGCAGGTCACCCCCTAACCTGTACCTGTGGATGGGGTTGGGTACTAATAGGTACTTAGGAACACAGAAGTGTAGACAGGAAACATTATTTTGCCCTACATTTAGCAACTACTTTTATTGAAGTATTGGGTTAGTATAGAATATTAGGGGTTTTAAATTTTTCTTTTTCCCTCCTGCGTTTTATATACCTGTCACTAAGCTCTTTTGGAGGGTTTCTGTGAGGGATAAAGGTCTGGTGTCTGGCCTAATGATCAACTGTCATGGTCCGGTTTAAGTACAGCCATGTAAATACCCCGAAACCAGTGGCCACATCCAAAGTGCAGTTTGGTACCTGGCACGTGCTGACTCTCAGATCACATCTGGGAATGGCATGGCTAATCTGGCCAAAACCATGTCACAGGCTTTACTAAAAATCCTGGGCCGATATCTGAGCCCATGCCCTGGCTGTATTTAGTTTACTAATAGAGATGTAGTTGATTAGGCCACAGTTAAAGCATATTAAAATGCCGTGGGTTTGTGAAATTCGGCTCACAAACGGGCTCAGCTCCTTGCAGCTGGAAATCGGTCATCCTTCCTGGTGGTCAGCTCAGCTCGTTTGGGTCTTCATGTCCATTTTATTGGAAGTGGATTGCCAGCATGTGGTGCATATGCTAAACATAATTAAAGCCTCTTTCTTCAATTAAACCCTTTGTCTTTGTCTAATAAGGCAGAATTCAGTCAAATCTCGGTCTAATGCAGAGAAACGCATCTGCAAATGGCTAATATAATTGTGGTGAATTTGATTTCTTTCCCTTACACCTTTATATTTGTAAGGAATTCACCTCCAAGCCGTGCCAGCCGAGATTGCTGTGGTCGAGCCGAGGCAGCGTGTTAGGAGTGAAGCGCAGTCCCTGGCTGAGAATGTCTCTCTCCATTCTTATTTTCGTTAACTCTAAAGGGGAGGTTGTGCAACTAAAAGAATCTGATACCTTTCATATAGAAAATATCATGCAGTTGACTGCAGGATACTGGGCACCCTCTGAGGCTTGTGTCCTCAGGCCTTTCTCCACTTTTATTTTAATTTTTTTCTTTAAATGATTTGGTTTCTTACAACTGTTAATAGAAATGGAATCAAAATGTCTTAATTACAGAATATGCCTGAATTAAAATACCATGAACAAAACCAGTTTAGGAAAAGCCAGAGGGAACTGTGTCCTTTAATCAGCCGGTTTATTAATAATGTAATAAATTCTCTCAAAGTCCTCTCAAGGCTCACGACTTTTTGATGGAAGATTTTGCTAGAGGGGTGTGAAAGGATCTGGTGCTCAGCGAGCCAAATGATGCTTGGGGCACGAGCTGGACAGAAAAACATTTAAAACTAGGCTTTTTGTCACCTTCAGGTTGGAGATATTGAAGGCAATTATAAATAAATAATTGCAAACCCCACGTGAAATAAAACCATAAAATAAATACACCATGGGAGCTAGATTTTTCTTTGGGTCCACTTTCAAGGATGCTCAGGAAGTACTTGGGATTTACCCTAATTAAAATGAGATTAGGATGTGGCCATCTGTAAATGTGTTTTGTCAAGATCACGGCGGGAATGGGAAAGGAAAAAACTGTGAAGAAAACACTTGTCTAAAAGCTTACTATATATACACCTGTTTATCAAAAGGTTTTCTATAGCAACCATCAACAAAGGGTTCTTAGAGCAACAGCATCACTGTACATAAATGCTAGAATTCATTATATTTTCTTTGGAAAAATGAATTTTGTCTGAAACTGAAAACTTCAGAAGCAAAGCAGCATTTTATTGACATATTCGAGCTCTCCAAAGAAATCACTAATTTTAAATGCCCCTTTAGGGTTCTTCTGGTCTCCTGTGTGCATCAGAATAATGTTCACCTTTGTCTAGCTCTTTTTCCCCACTTTTTTTCTCCCTTACCATCAAAAATAGTATCAAGGGAATAAAAGATGGCAATGAAATAATGAAAAGTAGCAAAGAACTACATCTTTTTTTATTGTATTACAGGACAAAATGGGGGAAAAGCAAGGTAAAGACATGGTGAAATGTAATTTCTTTGGAAACGGTTTCATGAACATTTCAATGGAAAGATTAGAAATTCCATTTCATTTCTGTAAAAACGTAACTTTAAAATAGCAACAACTTCATATCTTTCCCATCTTTTCCATCTCCCTCCTCCCAAATAGCACAACTAAGGACTCACGGATCAGAAAGTTTTATATTGCAGAATATACTGCATTTACGGAATATATATATACGTGTGTGTTTATATATACACACATTGAACATTTCTGACCATCTCTGATCGTTTCTGATCATCCCCACATTTCTGGGTACAAGTTTTCTCTTTCTGTTGTTAAGTTGATTAATTTATTTCACTTCAAGAATTTAGTGGCCTTGAGGAAAGCATGGCAGATAGCGGGTCCCCCTGGTTTTCAAGGAAAGCACAGTGCGAGCCATCTCCAAGAAGCAAGGGCTGAAACAGTGTTTCCTGAACCACACCAGGGAATTGATTTAAATTAAAATGAAACCCAGCAAAAACCTGTCAAAACCCTTTCTTTACAGAAAAAGGAGTCATCTGATCTGGTGTGTAGTATGGTCTCATCAACAGCTTCTTTGTACTGTAAGCCTAAGACTTAGCCATGACATACAACTTACCTTGACAAACTAGTCCCTGGGTCAAAAGCTGTGGCTGTCCCATAAAAGACATGGACACAAAAGTTTATTCCAAGTTTCCACAATCCTAATGTTCAACTACTTTCACTTCCAAGAAACACTTTTTTGATTTTGCCCAGTGGTAACTTCCAACCATTGTCTCTTACCGTGCCTTAGTCAAAAGGACTGAAATGTCCCATGTGTGAGATCTTTCCCATGTTTAAACTTTTAAGACTAATGGTAAAATTATCTCTCCCCTGATCTTTCCTTTTCTGTAAGATGGAAACACCGAGTTTCAAACCCCTTGGTTTACAGCCACTGGCTGTTTTCTGTAGCTGTCTAGGCAGTTGGACTAGATGATCGTTGTAGGTGCCTTCCAACTGAAAATATTCTGTTCTATTCTATTCTATTCTATTCTATTCTATTCTATTCTATTCTATTCATTTCCATTACTTCATTTCCAAATGCATCCAGAACTGAACAGAGGATATCAATAACTGTCTTAAAATCACATGCAAATACAAGCTCCTTTATCATCTTCTACTCAATACACCGCTCATACCAGGTCTGTTACCTTTGTGTCAGACATAATGTAGTAGTTGGCCATACGTAAACATTTTTGTCAGCTTCTGGCCATTTTTCCAGGAGATTCTTTCCGTAACCTGTCTTTTTCATGAATCTTTACATGACATCAGCTCTATTCGTATGGGGAAGGGTCAAGCTCTGTCAGGTACAAACAGCACAGAACCTCCTGGAACCAGCATGGCTGCAAACCGAGGGGGAATTTAGTCCACAGCCCTTGCTTTCCGTACAAGAGTCAAACATTTTCTGAATTCCATCCTTCCCACAGACAGCATCTCATGCAGGATGCAGACTCTGGGAGTAGGTATCTCTCAGAGGGAGACAAATTAATGGCTTTTCACAGTCTTCAAAACATTCCTTTCTAGACAGAGCAGAGATCTTGTCCAGGATGAGAAAGGTAAGCAAGTTAGCATTCAGGCATAAAAACATACATGGGAAAAGTTCTAGCACCAGCTCCTAGGAAAGGGTGCCTTCCCTGGGAAATAGTGAGGAGTCCAAACAGTCACACTGAACAGTTCAGAAAGCAATTTTTATCACCACCTGCCTCACTCCTTTTCACAGACCCCTCTCTGCCCAGTTCCCAGGTGTATGGAGCGTAGGACCTTCCAGGGCTCCCGACCCATAACTACCTTCTCCTTAATCACACGCACCGCTCTCCTGCTCCGGGAGCTGCTTAGCAGCAGGGAGGTTTCCAGCACTCCCAACGGATGGATCCTTACAGCTCTGCGGACAAGGCATGGCTTCAGCCCAGGGGCAAAGATTCGCTCAAGTTATTGACTCACACCAAAGACGGGGGCACTTCGTTTTTCAGACGTATGCATATGCGGCGACTGGAAGCCAGGGCTGGAAGTCACAGCACAGGTCATCTTGTCTGTGCCTATTGCAGGTTTGTCCTCAGCTTTTGTCCTCCAACGATCCTTTTTCAATCATTTTTATGATCATCTCTACCATCTCAGTAATATCACTGCTCCCATGTCTAAATCTGACCTCAGTAGCTCCACTGTTCCTTTGCCCAAGTGTTATCTATTTTAGTCTTATAAATGGCCAATATAAAGACCTTGAATTAATTCTGACGAGCTTTTCTTTTTATTTTTTCACCAAATGGAAGAATCCATTTATATCAGGATAGAATGATCTTCCTAACAATTACATCCTTTGCGGCACTTCTTTCAAAAATGACGTAATTCCGATGACAACACAGTCTGCAAGTCTTCCATGAATTAACTTGGGCACAACACCAAGCACAGTACATGGTTGCTCATTATGGCTTTTGCTTTAATAAAGTGTGTTTTTCAATTCATCCACCTACCATTCCTGTGTTTCCTTGGTTTCCTATAAATAAACAGTACAGGGATTATGGACACTAATATTTATATCTCAGATATTTTTGTTTATAAATTTCTTGGGGCTTTAAAAGCTTGAAGTTATTTACAGAACTGGAAAAAAAACCCGGCGTCTGATCTTCTGTGGATATTTCCATCCCTAAAGGCAAAAAATACTGTGAAAATACACTAACTTTCACAACTTTTTTCCCCTATAAATGGTTCAGAGAGACATTAAAGACATTAAAAGTCAAACACAGATTTATAATTTTTTCCACAAACCTGAAATAGTTGGGTTCCCACAGTCTGAGCCCACCTAGAAAGTCCAGAACAAGTGATAGCCCCCCCCCCACAAAAGAGTAATTTTTGCTAGGTGCTAATTCTTGTAGCTCCTTTTTTCCTTTTCTGCAAGGCTGAATGATGCTTGACAGTTCCCATGGTATCCTGGGAAGAGCATTTTGAGGTAGCTAAGCTTCAACGGAGATACAAAGAAGAAACCACAAGATTTGCCAGTAAATGCATGTACTGATAAATGCAAATCACAGCGCGCGATCTAATTCTTCATCCTTGATTTTCTAAAAGGTAACTGTTTTCAAATGTTTCTGTGAGAGTTTAAGAGACTGGAGAGGCAGATTTCAATTCTGAAGAAATGTCTCCGTGACCTTGGACAAGTGGAAACATTTTGCTAATATTCAAACACAGCTGGCAGGTGAAAGGATTAGCAAAGGCTTGAGCTTCTCTGTGTGAATGAGGAGAGAGGAGAAACATTGGCAACTAGAAAAACTAAGGGTTTGTGTTAAGGCACCTCAGATAGCTTTAAAGTAGCTAGTTTGCCTGTGAGTAGCAGGCTAAATGTGCAGGCATGAAGCTCAACATGGGTAATTTTCCCTGTTCAGAACCATTTTGAAAGTAATTTGGGTATCAATATGCTCCACTAGTTTTTCCAGGGCTGCAGTAAAGGCATATCTACCAGCTTGAACCTTACCACCCTCAAGCCCTAACTGAAGCTATTTTCTTGAGTATTAGTAGTTTTATCATAAACTATCGTTTGTGAGGCCTTTGGGAGAAGAGGCCATGAAGGAAATTCATGGAATACCTCTACTAATGGATCTCTTTGTTATCCTGTGTTCCCACCATCTGTTTCTTGAAAATACTTCTTACCTCTCAGCTTATACATGAATCATAAGTGGGTTTGGAGACAGGACAATCTTGCTGTTACATGTCAGCATAACACTTTGCATAAGTGGGTTTTGGACTGGTAGTGGCTACTAAAACACGAGTCTATAAATAATGCAGAAAGAAAGCTCCCAAAACAGAATCTGGGTCTTTGCCCAGTTCTAAGCAAACCAAGGCACGTGCGGTGAGATTCGGGCTGCTTCAGGTCCCTACTTGGATTTTATAGCACCTAAAATGCAGGTGCCTGGCATTAATTCAGAGTACTTCAATTAAGCACTCTGCAGATAATGCAGAGACTCAAGCTACCATCGATACTGGCAAACAAAACGTGCCAGGTCCCATTTTCTGCCCCTGAGGCCCTATTTGGGGCAATATGCAACTAACAGGGCACAGCTATACTTTCTTATTTCCCAAACACACTGGTTGCATCCAAAGTGCCAAATGGGAATAGTTCCTTGTCTGTCCAAGCTTTCTAACCGTGCCTGGTCGCTATCCAAGAGAGTTTCTGTTGGACCAAAACTGGCCAACTCTACCAGGAACCCTTGTAACATTTTAATGGCGTGGAGAATGCCTTTCCAATGCAAGCGCCCATGCCATGGATATGCTGCCTCTTGAACAAAATGATACTAACTTAGCTCCAGGCACTTCCATAGTCAGCCCATTTGAAATTCCAAGCACAAAGATGGGTCAATCCACTTGATTTGAAGTATAAACGTCTGAATGAGGGGTTCACACCACCAATGTCCAACCCAGATCCAGAACATGAAGTGATCCCCTGAGGCCAAATCCGTAACTGAGAAGAGCTCAGCCTTTCACAAAATCAAGGTAAAAAAAGGTTTTCCAGAGCAGCTGTTGGGTTCTGGCAGAAGAAAGACCTACTGTGCAGTTTCCGTAAAATAAAAAACATCCAGGAATCCAAAATGCTAGGTGGAATCTATTTTAGCAGGTTTCATATAAAAAGTAGACGTGCAGTTTTAGTTAAGTCTTAAGGTTCAGAAGAAAGGTGGGAAAAATTGTCACTGAGGTGTCCTGACTCCAGACCTACCCTAGGATGGGCTGACTCGTTCCCTGGAGGCGCCGCTCTCTTTCCATTGATAATGGAGGCAACCTACATGACAAGATTAGGTTAAGGCCATTAATTTTAAACAGCTAAAGCAAGGTAAGAGTAATCGCCCTCTGAGTGCTTAAGTAATCAAACTGACATGCTTCTGTTCTCTGGCCCAAAACATATGTTCCATCTGAGTTTACAGATCCTGGAGGAGATGCTGCTGCTGGAAAGAAGTGTTTCTGGGTATTTAGTATGTATTAGGCGCCACAGATAAGCAGTCTGACTCTTACTCGGTGCCTTGGGCCTAGATGCAGACATGTCAGTTTTGTGATGATTTCATTTGAAGGAATTAATATCCTATTAACGGATGGATATTGCTCCAAATACAACTTCCCCACAGTCCTGGAAGAGAAGAAGACCGAGACTGCTGTTACACTATAGGCTGCAATATGCACTTATTTTCTGCTTAACTAGGAACTAAATACATTGGAAATTCATCTTGTGGGCTGACATTTCAACACATTTATATGTCGTCTATGTTCCTGCACCTTCCATTACTAAAGGCAACTCATCCAATTGGACTTGTCACCGTAAGTGCATCCACACTATCCATGACTTCTTCAGCAACAGAGATATTTGCAACACATGGCCTAAAAGAAACCACCACACTACAGCATTTTTTAGGGCTCGAGAGATTTTAGAACCACGCGGAAGGTTTGCAGCAGGAGAGAGAGACAAGTTAAGGTCTGTTGGTGACATCTGAACCCCTCTCTGTAGGTTGGATACGCTGATGGATTTTTCTAAGTAGAAACACATTGGCCAGTATTATGTTTTTAGATCACAGGAAGAGGGGGACTGTGATCAGTCAATAGGGTTCTTCTTTTATTTAGTAAGTGTTACAAGCAAACATCACCTATGGAGACCGTCTTTAGAGGTACAGAGTGGGAGTATTGCTTGAGTTCAGAAGAACTGTCAGCTGCCTGACATTGGCACTAAAATATACCCTAAAACCTCACGATTAAAAGTGTTTCCTATCAAACGGCAGAATGTGTTTCGCAATTTTAGTAAATTTATTATTTTTCCTCTTAATGACTGGGATTAAGGAATCAGGCAAATGAGACCTCCACTAAGTTAATGCTCTGCTACAACTGACTCATTAATTCACAGCTAGCTGCTGTAGTCATGAAAACTGTACACCCAAAGAGCAGACCCAAGACCGGAGTACTCCGAGAACTTGTCAGTACTTAGTTTGAAGTATTTGAAGACAGAGAAACTGAGGCCCAAGGAGTATTTGACTCGAGAAAAAGTCACAGAGTTCCAGGCGATGCACAGAAACCAGTCCCCATTCCCCACGCTCCACCTCACCAGCTACCGTGAAATTGCTTCCCCATTAAGGAGATTGCATTTGCTAGGTTAAAATTATCAGCCTTATCGTCTCACTCCAGATCAGGTAACTAGCAAATTAAAAACTTTACCTCTCCAACCTTCCTCCCCCCATCTCCCCTCCCCGCTCCTTTCGGAGGCACATTTGGTATTTGTTTTTAATCCTGGCCGATTTTCAGTTCGCAAAACCTGATGCAGAGAGTTACTTGATATTCCGAAGGCGTTATTTTAAGATGAAACAATGTAAATTCTGATTCGGATGGCAGATGGCTGGCAGTTCACTGTTTGGCAAACCAACTGGTATGGTATGTTAGAAAGTCGGAGCAGCAGGTAGTACAGCTCAATTTGAAACGACCACAGATGCTCGGAGAGGCGCGGGGGAAGGGCGCAAGCTGGTCAGGAAATTAAGAACAGTAGTCAGAGCTCGCAGGGAAAGAAAAAAAAATAAAAAAAAAAATTAAAAATGACAGTAATTAGCTGAAAGTTTTCTTCTCCCAATCAGCACTTTTTGGAGGCGAGTTGTCAGAGATGAGAGCGAGCCATCGCGATTCACGTGAACGCATCGCTCGGCTGGTGAGGGTTCGTTTCTGAGCTGTACCCAGACGCTGTAAAGCTTTTCACAGAATCCCAGACTGGCAGGGGTTGGAAGGGACCTCTGGAGATCATCTCGTCCAAGCCCCTGCCAGAGCAGGGTCATCCAGAGCAGGTGGCACAGGAACGCGTCCAGGTGGGGTTTGANTGTTATCTCTTGTCCTGTCGCTGGGCACCACTGAGAAGAGTCTGGCCCCATCCTCCTGACACCTGCCCTTTAGATATTGATGAGCATTGATGAGATCCCCTCTCAGTCTTTTCTTCTCCAGCTGAACAGCCCCAGGGCTCTCAGCCTTTCCTCAGCACAGAGATGGTCCAGCCCATTGATCATCTTTGTAGCCCTCTGCTGGACTCTCTCCAGTAGTTCCTTGTCTTTCTTGAACTGGGAAGCCCAGAACCGGACACAGCACTGCAGATGTGGCCTCAGCAGGGCACAGTAGAGGAAGGATGACCTCCCTCGACCTGCTGGCCATGCTCTTTTTAATGCATCCTATGTTTCATGCACCACTACTCCACGTGAGGGCTGTGAGTTTATACAAGCCTTGCCCTGCTCTTTAGAGAGGGATGGACTTCATATGTGTTGTCCAAGCTGGCCTGGTCCTTGCACCCTTGTTGCGTACTGGTGGCACATCCCTCTCCATTCCCATCAGCCTCCTGCAGTAGGTCTCTGCCCTCCCATAGACATCCACACCTGCTCCACCGTGAGCGGGGAGTGTTCGTCACCCACCGTCGGTCTTTCCCAAATTGGTAACAAAGTAGGATGAGCCGCCCTTTGGA